>JAKOGI010002508.1:47500-60000 GCA_029747015.1 Carnegiea gigantea
TTATCGATATTCAAATTGGAGTAGCAGTAGAAAGCTCCAATTGCCTACTATATAAACCCATCTACACGTGCCTCCAATTCACTAATTTTTTTCTATTCAGTGCCTACAACTTGAGGTAGTTTTGTTTGCAGCTACTTTATTTTTTATTTGTTTCCATTCACGCTTGTCTTCTTCCCTTTTCTTTGTTTCACTATCTATCTCGCTCTTTTTTTTTGTTTTTTGCTTCGTCCCTTTTTGTTTTTGTGCGCATATGAACCCAACATCCTCAACTATCTTTTCATATAAACCTATCAACGAAGTCTATAGTTTTTTTTGTTTCACCACCAATGAAAGAGATGATCTAATGAAAGAGATTTTATCTCTTTTCTCATCAACTGTAGATTTCATCTCTTCGAAAGTCTTGGCAGCCCACCTCTGATCTTCTGATTACATCACCCATCTTACAACTGAAGATGTTGGGTATTTGGGCAAGCAGAAATCAATTTGATACCATGATTGTATTACCTTCGAATTGTCAGTCTAAACTTGGATAGACGGATGAACTCGTTGCTTGCAATAATTCTACTTCTTTACAATAATACGATTTTGACCGTTATTTTTCGTACTCTGTTTCAGTTTCTTCAATTTCTTTGTTCTCACGGTCTTCTCTCTCTCTCTCTTTTTTTTTCAATGAATGTTCGTTGAATCATCTGTCTTTCATCTTCTTTTTAGTGCCAATTGTTGTTGCCTCTGATTTGACAACAGATGAAAGGATTGATGTTTCTAGGTAATAATAGAAAAAGCGGGTTTGGATTAAAATTTGAAGAGGGGCCATCAGATTCATCTGATGTTGCTCTGGAGGCTCTGGATTTTTTTTTGGTAGATTTTTTTTTTTGAAGTTTGGGATCTGGAACTCACTAACTGTTTAACCTTGCAATGCTTCTATTGTACAATCTCCATGAACCCCTTTTTTCTCCTTTTCTGGCTTGACAGCGATGGCAAATGGAGAAGAGAGAGAGAAGAGGAAGGACAAAGAGCAGCGCCCTGTGTATCTTTTTTAGCCAATTGGAGTCTAATTACCTTAGAGTGTTGGTCCTGATGAGATGAACACCTCATCGTAATTGCGCAAGCTTTTTTTTTTTGATCTCCTTTTTTTTGGTGTAATTAAACCAAGAAATTTATATTTGGTTTATCTTTTTGTTTGGGTGAATTTTTTTGGTCACCTTTTGCTTTTTGTTAGAGGACTTAAATTTAAATTCTCTTGTTTTTTTTTTTTCAGGAAGTGGCTGAATCAACTTAAATTTCTTCCTTCCAACCGCGACTCCCCCGATTAGATCGCAAAGTGAGGTCGACTTCTAGGACGAGGAATCGTTTCTCCCCGTAGATTCGATTCTTCGCAGGTGACTTCCTCACTTAATCTAATTGGGGTCGCCTTGAATTTCTTCCTTCCAACCACGACTCCACCAATTAGATCGCGAAATAAGGTCAACTTTTAAGATGAGGAATTGTTTCTCCCCGTAGATTCGATTCTTCGCAGGCGACTCCCTCACTTAATCTAATTGGGGTCGACTTGAATTTCTTCCTTCCAGTCACGACTCCACCGATTAGATCGCAAAGTGAGGTCGACTTTTAAGATGAGGAATTGTTTTTCCCCATAGATTCGATTCTTTGCAGGCACTCCCTCACTTAATCTAACTGGGGTCGACTTGAATTTATTCCTTCCAGCCACGACTCATCTGAATGGATCGCGAAGTGAGGCCGACTTTTAAGACGAGGAATCGTTTCTCCCCATAGATTTGATTCTTCGCAGGTGATTCCCTCACTTAATCTAAATGGGGTTGACTTGAATTTCTTCCTTCCAGCCACGACTCCTCCGATTAGATCGCGAAGTAAGGTCGATTTTTAAGACGAGGAATCGTTTCTTTCCGTAGATTCGATTTTTCGCAGGAGACTCCCTCACTTAATCTAATTGGGGTCGACTTGCCTTTCTTCCTTCACCATGGTGCATTTTCTGGACTCATCATCCGATCCCAAGAAGCCAACTCTTACCATCCTGGATAGAGAAGACGATCCAATTGAAGAAGGCGTGACTCTCCGCGTAGATATGCCAACACCCCTACCGTTTAGACGTTCTTTACTTCATAACTACCTTGCAAATTCATGCTGGAGTGTGGAGTCTACCTGCGACATACAAAGATCAGACGGAGTCATCTCGACTTTGAGAGTCTTGAAGCTTAGCTTGCCATTATTTGCATCTTCAATCCCTTCTCAAGGAGCAACACCCTTACTCCGACATCGTATCATGGACGGGACATTAGCCTGGGGCAATTTTTCACCTTGTTTCTCCGACAACTTCTTCATACTGTGCTATTGGGAATGGCTTGAAGACGTTCTTGGTCACAACAAAGACAGACTTAAGGAATGGAGGCTTCATGACGGACTGTATGCATCCTTATTCTCTTATGACATGAGCCTCACCGTCTTCCAAGCATTCTGCGAACTGTGGTGCTATACTACCAACACCTTTTACGCAGAGAGCGGCGATATGTCAATCTCCTTATGGAATTTACGGACTATAGGTGGACTTCCAGCTGACGGTGCTTACCACGAAGAAGTCATTCCATCCGCCAGAGAACTCCTTTCTGCGGGACGTGGAGATAATGATATTCCAGTGACTTGCTCGTTCCTCTTCTCTGCATTCCACAGACTATGCCAAGATGTTTATGGTATCGTTCAATTTACTGCTACCGAATGGATACGCTTCTGGTTTCGAGGGCGGCAGATTTGCACACCTCCTACTAGTCGTGATAATAGAAAGCGAGTTAAAGCTCCAACAAACACATCATGTCCATCTGTTATGATTGCTCCTCGCACAGGGCGAACAAAGAGAGAGAAGGACCCTTTTGTGACGCTTAACATTCCTGAGGCCCTAATCGAAAAGACCTACCTTGCTGCCCTTATTTTCTGTTAGTTGTGCTCCTTTGTGCTACCAACTGAAGCAGTGTGCCTTATTCGCCCAGCTGTGTTTGTAGCTGCAAGCAAACTAGCTCACGGGGAATGTCTAAACCTCACAATTTCTGCTTTGGCTAGCATTTATTAGGGGTTGCATAGAATTTCTATGACTCAGAGCCTGAATAAGTTGGAAGTAATTTTCCCCATTCACTATGTTTATGGATGGTTGGGGACTTACTTCCAAACTTATTTTGATCATCCCCATCATCAGCACGGCCATCCTAAAATTGTGAGCTTCTCTGGTGAAAAGATGAATCGGACTCCTGACGTACAAGAAGCTCGAGAGTTATTGAAATGCAAGGATTCGTCTGTCATATATTCTAATGCTCTTATGAAGGATACATTGATCACCTTGATTGGCACTCAGAATTTATCCTCAAGCTAGAAAGCATATTTGATTTGCCTTCGCTCTGGGTTTTTGACCTTGCGACAAGGAAGAACAATTGTGATCGAACCATACTTTCCTTGTAAGTCTGGGCGACAATTTGGTTTCTATCAAAATGTACTAAGTGAGCCATGAATGAATGACCGAGAGGGCGCCTTATAGGATGTAGCTCGCTATTGGTTCAACCTTACAGAACACATAACAAGGTCCAGCATGACAAGTCCTGTTCCTCCTGATAAGAAATGTACACTAGTTACTATTGCATATGCTAATTGGTGGCGATCTTTGTGGGGTGATCTTTTCTCTCAAGGGCCTAAATATCCTAGGGGCGAGGCTGTGCAACCACGAAGAGCTTCTAAAGTGAGAGTTGCTGATGATGCATCCGCCTTAGTTGTCACTTCCGGTAAAGCGAATGCACATAAGCCAATCATGCAGCAGCGAAACGAACATGCCCTATCCCCAGCTGAGCTTAGAAAAGGAGGAGATAGTTCGTCGTTGGGAGCAAACACATCTCCCTAAAAACGTAGAAGTTGTTCGCCTGGTAGAGAGAAGATTGAAGCTTTGAGAGGCTTGGATGTTAGGTCTTTTATTAGTGGAGCGAAGAATTTGTCAGGCTCGAAGAGCAAACCAGACATTGCAACCAAGCTACCTAACTCCAAGAACAAGTCTAACAGTGCGACGAGCTCACTGAAATCAGAGAGCAAAGCAAAGGGAGAGGTGCATCTTGTTATCTTGCCCCCTTTTCCTTCCCCTTTTTTTTTGTCCTTGTTTTTTTTTTTTTTATTTAACCCTCCTTTTAATGTAGGGATATACTGCCGAAATCGGAGACAGACTTAAGGCCGTATTTGATGACAAAGACAGTGAAGCCACCTTGACTGTGTCTGCTGCCAAGTCAACTGAGGACGATTCTATTAGCATAATGCCATCGCCAGTGAAACAAGTAGAACACTGTGAATCACCTACTCCTTCTGCTGTAACATACTTCCCTTGGAGAATTGCTTCTGGCATGTTTAATGATTTAGCCTTGAGTGTGAAGCAGCATTTTCAGCAACAGTTGAAAAAGTTCATCCCAAAGACAGAAAGCGACCTTGCAAATATCCGCCAAGAAGCTGAGCAAATATATGAAACATTATCATTCTTTCAGGCACATTATTTGGGGCTGAAGAATAGTGTCGAGGCATACTTGAACGAAGTCGGACAGTACCTGAAGTTGAAAGTCCCATTAGAAGATCGAACTCCTACTGAAGATGTTCTAAACAAGCGAGCAACCTTATTAGACAAACTTGGGGAGGCACGAGCTTCAGTGAAAAAGGTCGGTGCGCAGTTTGATGAGACAACTACTGCTATCGCCCAAGCTCATAAGCGAAGGAAGCTACTTGATGTAGATCTTGAACGAGCAAAGGCGAATGAGCTAGAATTGCAAGACAAATTAGTAGAGACTGAAGCTTCATTGAAGAAGGCCAAAGATAGTGTATCTCTTCTTGAAAAAGAGGTTGCTGATTTAGATGCTGCACCCTAAGTTATCACAGAAGAAACGGCTCAAGTCGAAGCAGCAAGAAAACGTGCCTAAGAGCTTTTAGGCGCACTGGATGCCTAGACCATATCCGGTGGATTTGTTGTAGATTTTTTTTTTCCACTTTGCAACTTGTTACTTCGTTTTGGACTCAGTATGGTTTTATTGTAATTGGTTTTGGTATATTGCAATAAGATGAATCTTTCAATTCGAGTGTACGCAATAATATGTAGCTGTATCCAATGAACAAAACTAATGAGCACTAATACAATTTATTCATCGATTTTTTTTACGACTGTACTTAGAAAATATACCCAAGTTGCCTACGTACCTAAAGGAAATGTAATACCTTAAAGGATCAAGCTATACGTAGTTCAAGGACATAACATTTTTTTATTTGTTTTGTGTTACCGTTCACAGTTTAGACTCTTGCGGGCCAGGAGTATTACAAAGGAATTTAACTTGAAAGAACGAGTAGTTTAGGCTCTTACTTAGGAGCTTTACAACATTAATTCTATTTTAATGATGATAGCGCATAATTTGCCGTTTATGGGTCCTATGCGCACTCCATCAGCACCAACTATCTTTTACTCTCCATTTATGTAAACTTCTCTGACTACATAAGGACCATCCCACTTAGAGGTGAATTTGCTTCCAGATTTGTGAGAAACAATGATCGGTCTTCTTACTGCCAGGACCTGGGCTCCTACTTGGAATGAGCGTGGCCGAACCTTTTTGTTGAACGCTCTCGATAGACGAGCTTGGTAGCATTCTAGCTTTTGTTGTGCCTGAAGTCTCCTCTCATCAAGGGCCTCCAACTCCGCTAAGCGGAGCCTGTGATTTTTGTCTTCAATCAAACCTTCCTGTATGGCGATGCGGAGTGATGGGATTTGAAGCTCCAACGGTAGAACGACTTCAACTCCATACATCAAAGCGAATGAGGTCGACTGTGTTGGCGTCTTGTACGTTGTTCGATATGCCCAAAGAGCTTCCCCTAGTCTCTCATACCAATCCCGTTTAGACTTTGTGATAACCTTTTTGAGTAAGTTGCAAAGTGTTTTGTTAAAGGCTTCTGCCAGGCCAGTTGCAGGGGTGTTGTACATGGAAGACTTATGTTAGGAAAACTTAAACTTCTTACACAGGCTAGTCATCAGGCTGTTGAAGAAAGGCTTACCATTATCGGTGATAATGTACCTCGGCACACCATACCGATAGATAATGTGTGTCCTTATGAAGTCAACTACATTTTCTTTTTTGACCTCTCTTACTGGAATTGCTTCCGCTCATTTAGAGAAGTAAACAGTGGCAGCTAGGATGTAGGAGTGACCAGCAGATGATTTAGGAGTGATTGGTCCAACAACATCGAGCCCCTATGCCTCAAATGGCCAAGATGCAACTGTTGGTGGAGAGGTTCGGGAGATTGATGTATGAAGTTAGTATGGAACTGGCAAGCATCGTACCTCTTTGCATAATTTATGCAATCTTGCACCATACTGGGCCAATAGTAGCCCATCTTTTTAATGCGATCATGTAGCCTAGGCCCTGATTGGTGTGCTCTCCACACACCTGAATGAGCTTCCGGCATGGCTTGCCTTGCTTCTTCCACGTCCAAGCATCATAACCAAAGACCAAGAAGGAAGCGTCAATAGAGCGTCTCGTTGTAGTAAAGGAAGCTTGAAGCCCTCCGTTGTATTTCTGTCTTATGCCTTGGGTCACTAGGCAGTTTTTCATGCTCTAAGTACTCAATTATAGGTTGACGCCGGTCTTCTATATCTATTTCAAGAACACATATCATGTTAACGTCTTCCTCTGAGTTTTCATCATCCGGTGGAACAACCCAATGACTACATACTGGAATAGACATTCTTTCTTCTGCCCTCAGTGCCAAAGTGGCTGCGAGGCTTGCTAGTGCGTCAGCCATCTTGTTGGCACTCTTTGGCACATGCTCTAACTTGACCATGTCCAACTTATTTGGCAGGCGTAATGCTTGCCTGTGATACGGGACAAGGTCCTCTTTCTTAACCTCATATTCGTCAAGTAGTTGATTAATGACCAATTAAAGTCACCATATATGTTGAGATTGGTGATCCCCATCTCAATAGCCATTTCAAGGCCCAAGTTAAGCGCTTGGTATTCCGCCACATTGTTAGAGCATAACTGAGTGAGCACAAATGAATACGGAAGAATGTGCTTTTCGGGGGAGACGAAGACCACTCCTGCACCAGCGCCATCACGTCTAGCTGCGCCATCGAAATACATTTCCCAGGGAGGCAGGATATTGGTGTAGAACACGCCTTCTCCTGGCAAATCATCATTTAGCTCCCAATCATCAGGACTGGGATGATCTACCAAGAAATCTGCCAACGCTTGCCCCTTAACCGCTCTTTGGGGTACATAGGCAAGGTCGTATTGTTTTAAGATGACCGCCAATTTTGCCAGTCGCCCATTTAAGATTGGCCTAGACAAGATGTACTTGATGGGATCAGCTTTGGAGATCACCTGCACTGTATAGGCCTGCATGTAATGCTTTAGTTTCTGGATGGCAAAGATAAGTGACGAGCATTTCTTTTCAATAGGGGAGTACTTCAACTCCGCGTCGACCAACGTACGACTTAAGTAGTACAGGGCGACTTCTTTCCCTTCCTCATTTTCCTGTATGCATAATGCTCCTAGGGATTTTTCCTGAGCTGCAATGTATAGTCGAAGAGGCTTGCTAGGGATGGGTGCCCCCAATAACGGAGGATGGGACAAATATTCCTTTATTTTCTTGAAAGCCGCTCGGTATGAGTTGTTCCATTCAAACGGTGCTCCTTTTTTCATGAGGTGGCTGAAGGGGTGGCAACGTCCTGCAAGATTTGAGATGAATCTTTGGATGTATGCCAAGTGACCTTGAAGTCTGTGAAGCTCTCTGAGATTCTTCGGCTCAGGCATCTCTTGAATTACCTTGATCTTTGATTGGTCAATCTCCATTCCCTGATGGTGAACGATGAAGCCCAAGAATTTTCCGGAGGTGACACCGAGCGTGCACTTGAGCGGGTTCTTCTTCAATTGGAATCTCCGTAATCGTTCAAGGATCAAACGAAGATCTTGTATGTGGTCCTCCCTCTTTTTGGACTTGACTACCAAATCATCGACGAAGCATTCAACTTTTTTATGAAGCATATCGTCGAAAATTGTTTGCATTGCCCTTTGGTACGTTGCTCCTGCATTCTTAAGTCCGAAGGGCATTACCTTATAGCAAAAAATGCCTTTAGGTATGCGGAAAGCTGTGGCTTCTTGATCTCCTGGCGCCATCAGAATCTGATTGTATCCTACGGTATAATCTATGAATGACAATGCTTCATGCCCTGTAGTTGAGTTGATCATGAGTTCTGTGACAGGCAGCGAGAAATCATCTTTGGAACAAGCGTCGTTGAGATCTCGGAAGTCCACACAAATACGAAGTTGCCTATTTTTCTTCCTGACAGGCACGATGTTTGCGATCCATGTTCGGTACTTGACCTCGCGAATGAATCCCGCCTCTATGAGTTTGTTGACTTCCTTTAAAATTTTCGGTACCAACTCTGGGCGAAAACGTTGCTGAGGTTACTTCTTAGGCGAAATACCCCTTTTGATAGATAAGCGATGAACTGCAACCTTTGGGTCCAACCCGGGCATTTCTTTATAGCTCCAGGCAAATACGTCCTTGTACTCTGACAGGAGTTTCAAGTACTGCTTTTCCTCTTTGAGTGTAAGTGATGAGCTTACATAGATAGGGCAAAGCTCTTCATTGGTTCCAAGATTTAGCTCTTTCAAGTCATCAACTGTAGCCTAGCCCCTATCTTCGAAAGTCTCAGGAGTTTCTGCCAACTCTATCTCTGAGTCTGAGTCATCACATTCGTGAATTGCGATATGATTGGAAGGAACAACTTCTTCTTCCTCCGCTTCCTCGTTAGAGCCAGAGTTTTTTCGTTGACCGGTGAAGACCACAGTATGCTTCTTTACCCTCAATGAACCATCTTTCTTAACATCCAAAGTAGATAAACGTTTCATACGGGAAGGGATAGAGCTCTGAACTTCATTTGTCACTCCCAAACAGCTAAATGCGGAACTTTTCTCGTGCTAAAGTTGTGAGTTTGAGGACTTTTCACCAGCTCCTATTCTGGCAAAAACTGAAGGCTTTGGCTGGGGATCATCTTTGATTGAGTTGAAAACAGAGCATCTATGATCTTTTCCTTTCCCTATACAGGCAAATACTGACGGACGTTTTTTTGAAGTGGATGATTGTAGTCTACCAAACACAGAGGGCTTTGGATTGGGGGAAGCATTTTCATCGTCACTCACGTCTACTTCTTCAGCTAAGATGTGTCAAATCATCAACTTCTTGTCCCTTCGTCGCCCAGAGATTCTGACTGGCTGCAGTGACATGAAACCCAGTCCAACTTTAGAGAAGCTACTGAACCTTCCTGCTCTTGAATCTTCCTCTGAGTTTCAATAAGGTTGTGAGGCTTAGCTTCGACTACCTTTCCTAAAGCAGCTAGATTTTGAAAGTCGTAACCAGCTCTCTCCATAAGCTTGTACGCATTAGGATCGAATCCTTCCCTAGTTCGTGCACTTGGCAAGTCATTGCCTTCTTTAGAAGAAATGACAAACCCGAAAAGAGGGGGCCTACTCACCTTAGCCTGCCACATCTTAAGCGTTGGAACTGTTGCACTTCCTTTTAAGGTGATTATGCTAGCTCCATCATCCTTTTCGGTAGCTCTGGTCTCGACGCTTTTGCTTGTACACTCGCTAAAGGGCGATTCGCCCTCCTTATGGCGAGACCTAGGTATGTACTTTAAGACTGGTGGCATTGATCCTGTCGAAGCGACAGCTTGTTTAGCAACTTGCTCATCACAAGAAGTGGTGCTCCCTTGCTTGCTTGCTTCTTTCCCGAGCTACTGCTTAGAGCCATCATCTTTTGTTGCTCGAGGGGCCTTCTTTACAACACCTTTGCCTGTGGAAGAAATGGTTGACGGCATGGTTTCTTTATGTGCAGCACCTTCTTCAAAGAACCTTGTGTCTGCAAAATGAGACTCAGTCTTAGTGAATGGCTTGACATCTCCATTTATTTTCTTCTCTCCATCACGGTAGTACTTAAGGCATTAGTGTAAAGTGGAAGCCACTACCCCATGCTCATGAAGCCATGGTCACCTAAGTAACAACCTATAGGAAGTCCTAGCATCGATTACATGGAAGATGGAGGATGTCATCAAATCTCACATTATCAGTTCAACGTGAATCATGCTGATTGCATGCTGGCCTTCAAGGTTGAAGCCTTGGATCATTGTTCGACTCTTAGACAGTTCTTCTACTATGATGCCTAAGTCGTTCATTGTAGACTTGGGCATGATGTTGATAGCTGATCTTCCATCCACGAGAATGCACCTGACTTTCTGCTCCCTAATGTAACCAGTCACAAATAAAGGACGATTATGGGACTTGGATCCCAACAACAAATCATCGTCAGTGAAAGTAACTGCGGTGTTGCAAGAGGCATACTGAATAGGGCTTTCCGTTGATGCTCCCACATCCTTGATTTTATCAGCATAAAGTTCTGGGTGTCGTAAGGTGCATCTCTTCATGCAAAAAAAGGATCTACCCCCAGCCTATGCGAGCTGGCAAAGCCTCCAAGAAGTTAAGGTCTTATTAACTACTCTAGGGGACTCCTCTTATCCGTCACTTCCTTCGTTTTCGTTTTCTTCGAGCTCAGAACATGAGGTCGTGTTGACTGTAACTTTCTGAAAGAAGCCTGTTGGGAAAAACTCTTCGAATGTGACAGAGACAAGCGACTCCTTCTCAAGGAGGTCAATAGGCAAAATTTCATACCTTTTGATATTCTTGGACTTCTTCTTTCCTTTTGAATGACGAGGGCTCTTCTTTCTTGTCTCTTCCTGCGGCAGAGAGGTGGCAATTGCGTTAGGCTTTGCTTCTTGGCCTCCGACGGGTGACAAGAGTCCATTCCTCTTCATCAACATCAGCTTTATCAGAAACATCCATAAAAGGATCAGTCTCTATCACGGGCCCTTTGGAACCAATTGGAATCACCACAGGCTCCAAACTTCCAAATTGAATTGTAATTAATTTCTCTCCAAGGGAGGAAATCAATTTAGTATTTACTCTACCACGAGGTTGAGTATGTTTTGACTTCGAGGGCGATGAGGAACACTCCAGCTGAGTGGAGATATGATTTGTCTCAACAGTATCGTCCAAATCTAATATTATCTTCCCATTCCTGGCAAGTTGCATAATACGCTCCTTGAGCGTAACGCATTTGTCAAGAGAGTGACTAACCATCCTGTGATACCGACAATATTTTGGGTCAGCAATCCTTCCAGCTTCTTTGGGCCATTTTGGTTCTGGAAGCTGGATAACCCCATTTTCAAGGAGATCATCAAGCATTCCTAACAAGTCTGAATCAGGGAATGGATATTTCTTCTCCTGCAATTCCTTCAATGTAGGATGCTTCTTTCCAGTACCCTTGGAGAATCCACCCTTCTTGTTTTTATACTTGGGCTTTCCGGAGATTCGAACCGGCTCCCCAGTTGAAACAACCATGGCTTCTTTGTTTGAGGACTTAGTGGACTTGGGATTTTTCTTGAATTCACCCTTGTCCTTTCTAGCGTCAGATGAGGAAGAAGACTTGCCACGGTGACTTGCGATCATTATCTCCATATCATGAGCTTTCTTTGCCAATATCTTGAAGGTCTTTGGCTTACTCATCTGTAAGACGTATAGTAAATCCCACTCCATACCCTGAGCACACATTTCAACGACTGAAGCTTCTGATAGAAGATCCTTGCACTCAAGACATAGGGACCTCTAGCGATTAATGTAATCAAGAATCGGCTCGTCCTTCCATTGTCTGGTGTTTGTTAGCTCTGTCATGCTAACAATACGTTGAGTGCTGTAGAACCGATTCAGGAACTCCTGCTCCATTTACCCCCAGTTGTTAATGGACTCTGGCTCTAAGTCTGTGTACCAGTCGAATGCGATCCCTTTTAGAGTACGAACAAACTGTTTCACCAGCCGGTCCCCCTCTGTGGCAGCATTACTGCACGTCTCAATGAAATGAGCAATATGCTGTTTGGGGTTGCCTTTGCCATCGAACTGGTTGAACTTGGGAGGCTGATAGCCATGAGGCATGCGAAGAGCATCTATCCTCTTCGTATAAGGCTTTGTGTACAAGTGGGTCTTGTGAGACCCTCCTCCCAACTGAGCCTTGACTGCATTTGCTATCAAGCTCTGAATTTGCTGAACAGACATTGAGCCTAAAGAGCGGTCCTTTCTTGCCTTGCGCTCGTCATCAAATTCTTCGTTGTGGTTAGACTCTTTATTAGAGTCTTCGGCGCCTGAACCTTTGTTGGAAGCTTTAGATGACTTCTTTTCCAGCCTCTTCATCAGCTCAGCAATCTGATCGTTCTGGCGTTTGATTTGGGCGTCCTTTTCCGCACTCTCTTTAGAGAGCCTATCCAAGGTAGCCTTCATGCTTGCCAGTTGTTCTTCGACGTTAGTAGTCGCTGTCACCATAACTGGCATGATGACAGTGTCGGAGGATTCAGCTTCAGCCTGCGAGGAAAGTGATCCCTTTGA
>JAKOGI010002508.1:62500-104044 GCA_029747015.1 Carnegiea gigantea
TAAGCACAGAGACTTTCTTTTTCATAAACATAACTTCTTAGCATTCTATTCGAACTATGCATGAAACCCTATTCACATGATGTGCACATAAGGTTATCTCTTTTTATAATCTTACTCTTCTTGGCATTTCATTCATATGATATGCATAAGACAGACACATTTCAAGTTTCAATCAAATCTCATTTATAGGATATGCATGAAATATACTCATAAGACTTTCTTCTCATATTCGTATCTTACTCAGCATCTCATTCATAAGTTATACTTAGAACATGCATATGTCATACACAGGAAGCTTTCTTTCTTTGTACTGAAAACACTTCATTTAGCCTCTTAAGGCTCATAAAGACTCTTTTCTTAGTCTCTTGAGGGTCATATTCTTTTAAAAGAATCTTTTTCATCTTGGTCTCATAATAACCCTTAAAAACTTTCTTTTTGAAATACTTAAAAAGGGAAAATACCGACTGCTTTTCTTATTTAATAAGAAACTACTCTGGGCATAAGATCATCATAAAGTGCTGGTTGGGAGAGATCTACACTCAATTCTGGTGAGATTAACTCACACTAAGCTCTTACTCCCGGGATGACAACTAACTTTGGACCTTAACCCTCGTCAGGGTCTCTGGGGATTACTCTCTAGGCTAGGGATTCTCCCGTTCAAGTAGGTTCACTCCCATCTATTGTCCCTAAGCACTTATCTTAACTATTTAAACTGGTCATAACGACTAATAAGTTTGCTACCTCTCACAGCGAAATCTTTTATCAAGCAACTCACGCCTTTGTAAAACTCTTTAGGGATTCCCCCGTTCAAGCAGGTTCACTCCCAAAACTGTATTCATTTAGTTAAAATATGCCATCATACACTAGTATTTATGGCTACTGTCATTTCAAAACATGAAATCCTTCTTTGAAAAACTCACCCTTTTGCACATAATGTAACTTGAGGACATGGAAGGGAAGGGGGTCCACATGTATCACATTCAAACACTTCAAAATCAATTCAACACAATGAGCTATACATGGCCTCACAATCCACATAATTGTGGTTAATTTACAACCTAAACTCCCTCCTCACAAGTACCGTACCACAAGAACCTCGAACCACTCATAGTTCTACCTCAAACCACACAACTACCATCTTGGTTTTTCAATTCAATAATCATAACATATTATCATGTAAGCTTGTAAAAAGATAGGTAATGGGGTTTATGCACTGACCTGGGCAAGCAACATCATTCAGCGGTGCATTATAGCATATATAAACACATATATAGGTATATCTATATCGCATCAACTTGAAATAGGCACTTAATGAACCGTATTAAACTAACGAGGCATGGAACTCGATTACATTCATGACTTAAATTTAGGAATTAAGCATATCATACCTATGTCATCTTGAAGGTATAACTAACTATACACGCCACTTTTAAGCGTAACTAAGCCGTAGAAGCATGATGCAATTCAAGGCGTTCATTTATTATATCGAAAGCCTAATTAAGCCATATAAACGAAATATGATTCTAGACGTTCGTTTCTTACATCGAAGTCATTATTCGAATCTAAATAAGTCATTTAAGCATAAGTCCTTTCAAGGTGTTCGTTTTTTTTCCGAAGCTATTAATCGAGCATGAGTTGACTAAGTGTACATGGGTCGATTCTAGGCATTTATAGTTTATTACAAAGTCATTGAACGAACATGATTCAGCTAAGCATACATATAGCGATTCTAAGCATTTAAAGTTTACTTTGAAGTTATTAAACGATCATGGGTCATTTATGGTTTACTTCGAACTTAATAAACGATTATGAATTAACTAAATGCACATTCGTCGTTTCTAAACATTTATAATCCACGTTGAAGTTAGTTTTCAGGCATGAATTAACTAAATAGGTCCGAATCAAAGCTAAACATGCATAATTCACTTCGAATTAAATATTTAGGCATGAATTAACCGAATAGATTTGAATCAAAGCTAAACACGCATAATTCACTTCGAATTAAATCTTCAGGCATGAATTAACTAAATAGATTCGAATCAAAACTAAATAGGCATAATTCACTTCGAATTAAATCTTCAGGTGTGAATTAACTAAATTCACTTAAATCGATTCTAAGCCACTTTCGAGTATTTGTTGAATTAGTATATTCAGTTTTGATGACAACAAACCCAAGTGTAAAATGCTCTTAAGTAATGTTGCTCCAAACAAAGTTCTCCAAACAGGCATACACTGTTATTTTCAATATGCGTCTTAACTTGTTTGCTGAATGTTGAGAACAAGTCTTAAGAACAGGTCTCATACCTTGATGACTCACGCTCAAGTCAAGAACACCACCTCGATGAGTTGATTGTGTGTTAAGATCAGTTCCTGAACTCAAGCAATACAAGAACAACCTGGCAAACAGGCTAGGTGTTTCAAGGACAATCCAGCAAACAGGCCTTTCTGAACTCAAGCGATACAAGAACAACCTGGCAAACAGGTTGGTCTAGGTGGTTGGGGCAGCGTATTCGTCTTGAACAAGATGACTGGATCTACAACAAGATGTCTTGGGTAATTTAGGTTTTATTTTTTAGGCTCTTGTTAATATGCCAATCTTGAAAAGTCTCTAACTAACCACTCTTGAATTGGTTGCGCTATTTGCTTCAGAACACCAAGTTTGAACAACCCTGTAAACAGGGTACCTAGGGTGTTTCTGAACTGCAACGGTCAAACCCGGTCACTTTGGAAAACTTATTTTGGTTGGCCAAAAGCTCTAATATATTTTGATAAAATTCCAAGACAGCAATTTAAGCTGTAGGAAATCTTTTGATATGAAAATCACTTGGGAGATTTGCAAAACTGATTTTGGAAAATATTTACCAAAACCGAAAATATTTCTCTCTTATCCTTTGGAAAGTGATTAATTCAAAATTCAAGCTGAGATTCTTTTCCAGGTATTTCACGGCTATTTTTAAGGGGAAAAGATAGTCTTTTATCCTCCAAAATCAAATCCCTACAATATTGGGAAACTCTATCCTCATTGGATCTTTTAGCCGTTGGAATTCTCTGTGCTAAGCAAAAATATCTCTTTGCTAAACATAGCTGATTTTATCACTTCTCCTTATTTTTGACCGTTGGTTTTTTTGTTTAAAAACTCAACATTTCACTCCCATTCATGAGATAAGAAAAAACGAGAAACATACACAACATACGCAAAAAGGGAGAAGTGCAAAAGTGGTTTTTCTAGTGAGAAGAATTTTTCGAGCTACTCTTGAGAAAAGAAAAACCGAGACAAGTTGTGTTTAAGCTGAGCTTTCAAGATATTGGCATACTAAGACCTCATTGTACCTTACATCTGCTTAAATCAGAAGCACCCCCGTAAGGTATTTTGTAACCCTGATCTTGGATCAGAAAAGTGAGTGAGTGATCCTCAACCGTGTGGACTTTGGACGTGTCCAATCTGGTGAGATTTGGACGTGGTGTAACCTTTCTTAGAAAAGAAGGTTACGTGGTTGCAAGTTGTAACAAGGTGTGTTACATTTGTAACGTGTGAAGCCCGTTAGTGAAAGTGGTTAAATCCTACACGAGGTAGGTCGTGGTTTTTCACACCTCAGTTGGGCTAGAGGTGTTTTCCACGGAAAAATTGTGTGTGCTTTATTTCCGCATTTATCTTGTTGATTTTCGCCTTTGAGCAAATTGAAAACATCTGGTGCAAACAAGTTAGAAGGTTGTTTGTAATTCAAGAACAACATCTGCAATCAGTTTGTCAGTAAGTACGCGAAAATTGAACAGCACAATTCACCCCCCTCTTGTGGGTAAGTACTCCTAAATTCAACAAGTGGTATCAGAGCAGGCTCTCTCACAAAAGGGCTAACACCTTGAGAGATTCTGAAGATGAGTACACCACAAGGAATCCTTGAAGGGCAATCCATTACTCGGCCACCCTATTTCAACGGCCAACATTATAGTTGGTGGAAGAATAGGATGGAGAACTATATTCAGGCAGAAGATTATGAGTTATGGATGCTCATCAAGAACGGGCCCCTTGTTCCCACCAAGGTGCTTGAAGATGGTAAGAAGGTTCCCAAGGAACCCATAGAGTTTGATGCTGAAGACTATAAGAAAATGGAAAAGAATGCCAATGCCAAGAAGCTATTATATTTTGGCCTAGGTCTAGATGAATATACACGTATCTCGGAGTGTGAGTCAGCCCAGGAGATATGGAATGCCCTCCAAGTAGCTCATGAAGGAACAAGTCAAGTCAAACAATCACGTATTGAGCTGCTCATGAGGCAATATGAGTTGTTTGATATGGGTGATCGTGAGAATGTGATGGATATGTACACACGCTTCACCCACATAACAAACGAGCTAAAATCCCTGGGAAAATCCTTCACCACAGAAGAGCTGGTGAGGAAGATTCTAAGGATTTTGCCTCGGTCTTGGGAAGCGAAGGTGACAGCCATCCAAGAAGCTAAAGACATGAACAAGATCACCCTCGACGAGTTGATTGGCAATCTTCAAACCTATGAACTCAGAAAGAACTCACAACAAAAAGAGGAGCAGAAGAAGGATCGTGGGCTTGCCTTGAAAGCACAAGAGGATGATGACTCTGACCTTGAGGATGAAGAGATGGCCTTAATGACACGAAAGTTCAAGAAATTCTTCAAAAAGGTCAAAGAAAACAGCAGAAGAAAGGACTTCAGTAAATCCAGAAACACCCCCCGAGAACAGTTCACAGGGTGTTTTAAATGTGGCAAACCAGATCACCTTGTGAAAAACTGCCCTCTGCTTCGAGAAGAGCAGGAGTTCGAACAACCCAGAAAACAGGTTCGAAAACAACCTGTGAACACCTCAGGCAAAAGATTCTCGAAGGCTATGCTTGCTGCCTGGGGAGACTCTTCTGAGGATGAAGGTGAATCTGAAAGTGAAGGAGATGCTGTAGCTCTCATGGCACAAAGTGACTCAGACTCAGATGATGAATCCACAAACAGCTTGACTGATCTCAAGAACAAGGTACGTGGTCTCAATAAAGTAACTCTCGAAAAACTTTTGTATACCTTGATGGATACTTGTGCTGAATTGAAACGAGATGTTCGAGACCTAGAACTAGAAAATGAGATCCTTAAGAATGAGAAACTTGAGGCTGAAAGAGAAATTCTAGCTTCACATCAAACCATAAATGACCTTAGGGAGACCTTGATCTTGAACGAAGTAAAATATACCACCAATCAAGCCAAGGCTGAAAAGGAAACCCTTGAGCTTAAAGAAAAGGTCGAAGTTTTGCTTGCTGAAAACAAGAACCTGTCGGCTAAAACAAAACGCACAGAACACGACCTTGCCACAAACAGGTTGTGGAACAAGTCCTCACAAGCCCTTGATTGGTTAAACACTCACCACAGTCGAAACAAAAAGGGACTTGGATATAAGCCTAAACGAACCGTTTACCCAATCCATAGAAAGTATGTGGGATTACCTGAAAACATTGTTTGCTTTCATTGTGGTAAAACTGGTCACTATCAATATTCATGTCCTTCAAGAAGGTATGCCATTGAAAAGAATGAAAGGTATGTGAAACAAATCTGGATTAGGAAAGATGAGCTTTATTTGTCTAAAAGAATGGGACCCAAGTGGATCTGGGTTCCCAAAACTAACCCTTGATTTGTTTTGCAGGCTGAAGTGAGAGAGAACAACCCCACAAACAACCCAGCAAACAGGGTAAGAAACACCCTGGCAAATAGCTCAGAAAATAACCTTGAAAACAGGCAGCTGTGGTATGTTGATAGTGGGTGTTCGCGGCATATGACCGGAGAAAAATCAAACTTTCTCTCACTTACAGCTTCAACCGGTGGGAGCGTGGCTTTTGGAAACGGCAAGTCTGGGACAATTGTCGGTATAGGTAGCATTGGTAAAACTCTCTCCCACTCAATTGATAATGTGCACTTAGTTGATGGTTTAAAGCATAATTTACTAAGTGTGTCCCAACTGTGTGACAAGAACAATCTAGTGGTGTTCTCACGAACACATTGCTTGGTTGTCAATGCCAACACAGGAGACGTTGTGTTAAAGGGGAAGCGTCACAAAAATGTTTACAAAGTTTGTATTTCCACACTTCTCCAAAACAACCTGACTTGTTTGAGTGCTGTGAATGATGATATAATGCTCTGGCACAAGAGACTAGGTCATGCGAGCCTTACTCTTTTAAACAAACTTGTTTCCAAAGACTTGGTTGTTGGACTACCTTCCATCAAGTTTAATGATGACAGGGTATGTGAAGCTTGTGCAAAAGGAAAACAAGTCAGATTGTCTTTTAAATCAAAAAGGTGTGTTAGCACTACCCGACCTCTTAAATTATTACACATTGATCTATGTGGTCCTATGAGGATAACAAGTAGAGGTGGGAAGAGGTATGTGCTTGTCATAGTGGATGATTACTCTCAATTTACTTGGACCCTGTTCTTGGCCTCCAAGGATGAAACTTTTGAGAATTTTATTGCCCTTCTCAAAAAGGTTGAAAAGAGAGTAGGACACTCATTGGTTAGCTTGAGGTCTGATCATGGTACTGAATTTGAAAATGCAAGTTTTACAGAATTTTGTAATACGCATGGTGTTGATCATAACTTCTCGGCCCCAAGAACACCCCAACAGAATGGGGTGGTTGAGCGCAAAAACCGCACCCTAGAAGACATGACTAGGACAATGCTTATTGCTAGTGGTCTTCCTAGGAACTTTTGGGCAGAAGCTTTGAACACATCATGTTACATTATGAATAGATGTATGATTAGACCTATTTTGAACAAAACTCCCTACGAACTCTTCAAAGGCAGAAAGCCCAACATTATGCATTTAAGAACATTCGGTTGTAGGTGTTTTGTGCATAATAATGGGAAGGATGCTTTAGGAAAGTTTGATCCCAGGAGTGATGAGGCAATATTTCTCGGTTATTCCTCTCACAGCAAGGCATACAAAGTCTTTAACAAAAGAACCTTGTGCGTTGAGGAAAGTGTGCATGTGCTTTTTGATGAATCTAACACTTTGAATAAGAATGGTGCACAGGAAGAAGAGTTTGAATTAGGTCTTATCCGAAAAGAAGTGTTGCCCCATGAGAGACAAGGTAAGAACACCATGGAGACAACAGGCCCAGAAGTTGTTCCTCAAAACGGCAGGCAAGGTGAACACCAAACAGGGGGAAACACCGTTGAACCCTGTTCGGGACCATGTTCTTCAGGAACAGGCTTACAAACAGGTGCAGAAACAGGCTCAGGAGGTGTTCGTGAGCCTGATTCTCCAAATATTCCGGCTAGAGTAGAGCATGTGTCTGTGGATCCACTTACTCCACGACCATGGAAGCACCATAGTTCACACCCCCTTGATCAAATTCTGCCTGATATTAACAGTGGAGTGCAAACTAGGTCTAAGCTTAAGAATTTCTATGCTTTCTATGCTTTTCTCTCTAACATTGAGCCAAAGAATGTGAATGAAGCTCTTGCAGATTCAGATAGGGTCACGGCAATGCAAGAAGAGCTCCATCAATTTGAAAGAAACAGAGTATGGCACCTGGTACCTAAACCTGTAGAGAGAACAATCATTGGAACCAAGTGGGTGTTCCGAAACAAACTGGATGAGTCAGGAACAGTCACTAGGAACAAGGCACGGCTGGTTGTTCAAGGGTATAACCAAGAAGAAGGGATCGATTATGAAGAAACCTTTGCACCAGTTGCTAGAATTGAGGCTATTCAAATCCTAATAGCCTTTGCAGCTCATATGGAAATCAAGCTATATCAAATGGACGTGAAAAGTGCATTCCTAAACGGATACCTTAAAGAAGAGGTGTATGTCAAACAACCCCCTGGTTTTGAAAACAGTGAATTTCCTAACCATGTTTTCAAACTTGACAAAGCTCTTTATGGTTTAAAACAAGCTCCTAGAGCTTGGTATGAACGTTTGTCAAGTTTTTTACTTGAAAATAATTTTAGAAGAGGCAAGGTAGACAATACCTTGTTTCTAAAATCTAAGGGGGAACATTTATTGATTGTCCAAATATATGTTGATGACATTATATTTGGTGCAACTCATCATGATTTATGCAATGAATTTTCAAATATGATGAGGAGTGAGTTTGAGATGAGCATGATGGGTGAGCTTAACTTTTTCTTAGGCTTACAAATCAAGCAAACTCCAAACGGCACCATGATCCATCAACAAAAGTATATCAAGGAGCTACTTAAGCGTTTTAGGATGGAGTCAGTCAAATCCATAGACACTCCTATTTCTCCTTCAACCAAGTTGGTTATGGATGATGGGAGTCCCTCGGTTGAGGAGAAACTCTATAGGGGCATGATTGGGTCACTCCTATACCTAACCGCTAGTAGACCGGATATTGTTTTTAGTGTTGGTTTATGTGCCCGTTTTCAGTCTAATCCTAAGGAAACTCATCTTAAAGCTGTTAAACGGATACTAAGATATTTGAAGCATACACCCAATTTAGCTTTATGGTATCCTAGAGGTTGCAATTTTGATCTTGTTGGATATGCTGACGCTGACTATGCTGGATTCCTAGTTGATAGAAAGAGTACCTCAGGTATGGCTCACTTTCTTGGACCTTGTTTGGTATCTTGGGCTACCAAGAAGCAACATTCAGTTGCCATGTCCACAGCAGAAGCTGAATATGTTGCAGCAGCTTCATGTTGTGCTCAACTGTTGTGGATAAGACAACAGCTTAAGGACTTTTGTGTTGACACTGGATGCATTCCTATTTTTTGTGATAACACAAGTGCAATTAACATTGCCAAAAATCCACGTCAACATAAAAGAACAAAGCATATTGACATTCGACATCATTTCTTGAGAGATAATGTTGAAAAGGGTTTAATTTCTATGAATTTTTGCACAACGGAAAATCAAATTGCTGATATATTCACTAAGGCACTAGCTAGAGATCAATTTGAGAGAAATAGACTGGAACTAGGGTTGGTAAGAACATCCTGAGATACTTGTTTCCAAGACATGAACTAGGTTTGGTAAAAACAACCTCTACACCCTGTTCTCTCCCCTTGTTTGCAGATCTTATTAGCAACTGATGTGATTTATGTACAATGAGTGCATACACTCGAATTGCGTGCGTTTTTTTTTTTTAATTTATACAAAGAGTGCAGCATAAGGGGATGTACTAAGGATCACTGGAGCAGCTCTGCCACCCCTAGTACCAATGAGTCAAATCAAGATCAAACGGAGAAGAACAGGCAGGTATCTTGATCGAACGGAAAGAACAGGTACGTCCCTTGGTTGTTCGATGCATATGGGAATGTGTTTTCTTTAAACCTCCCTCCTTACCAAGGCACACGCCTTTAATGTTCTCACCCGTTGCAAACCTAGAGATCTTTAAAAGATTTTGGGTGCTCTCTCTCTCTTTAAATGCCCTGTTCTCAGTTCTTCTTTTCACCTGACTTCATCTCGCTCAAAAGCAAACCCTGCAAACAGCCTTAAACCCTAATCTCTCTCCTCTAGCAACAATGGCTTCCAACAACACCTCTCACTCAAAAGCCCTGGTTCTTGCGTCCTCAATCCCTGCTCCCCCTCGCCCGATCCGGTACAAGCCTTTCAGATTTCTGAAAAGCTTGTTCCTAAAGTCAGTCGGGATAGGGATGGATGATATTCCCTTCAATTGTGGAAGGGAATTGGTGTTTCTTGTGGGGTCAGTTGCATGTCCCATTAAAGTAGAGTCAGAGGGTGCACCATCGGGGCCTCAAGACAAAATCTTGGAAACCCCTGAAGGGTTTAGTGATAATTTCGAACCCTGTTCTTTTGGGCTGTTTCCTGAAACAGTGCCAGAAACAGGGAAAGACTCTTTTGACGCCGTGTGTGTGGAGGATCTGAATGTTGATTTCCGAGGGAATTCGAATGAGACATCAGAGGAGAGTCAGGAGAAGGATTCTCTCCCTGAGGCTGAACTCACTACTCCGGTTGCTCAAATCGGAGAGAAAAGAAAAAGGGTGAAAATAGTGGCCAGGCGCAGCAGAACGCCAAGAACAAGGCCACAACCAAGGTCTCAGCCCTCTCAAACTCCCTCTTCTCCAAAATCCTCCAAGCCTTCTCGCAAATCTGCAAGAATAGCTTTTCAATCCGCTCCCCGTATCTCCAAACCCTCTGCTCCAATCATCGAGGAGATTTCCTCTTCTTCTACTGAGGGGTTCTCGAGTTCTGACTCTGAGAACACCTCTTTCAAACAGGGGACACCGGTGTTCTCCGAGTCCTCTGAAGATCAAGCCCCTCAAAAATCAACCTCTAAACCTGCTGTGAAGCCATCTCCTGCAAACTCACCCCTCAAAAGAAAGCCCAGAACAGCTCCCCTACCAGACGCTACCACCTCTGTTCCTCCTCCCAAATGCCCAAAGAAGTCCACTCCCTCTCCTATGTCTGACAAGCATGCGCAATTGCTTAAGCGCAATGTCGTCAGGGGGAAGGTAGTAAATGTACGTTTTTTCGAGGAACAGGGTCTGGGGGTGTTCCTGAACAAGTTGCGAGTCCAAGGCTGGCTCAACTTGTTTGCAAACACCCAGTTGGGGTGTTCTGTGCCTGAGTTGGCTGAGTTTTACGCCAACTGCAGTGTCACCAAAGGAGTGGTGACAAGTTTTGTGAATGGGCAAGGCATTAAGGTTGATGCGCCCACACTTGGGAAAATATTGGGGGTGTCCTCACAAGGCTTTGCTGTGTATGTGAGGGAAGATAAGACTGCCCTGGCAACAGCCAGGCTCCTAGAGGTGTCCCAATGCCTCAGTCAGAAACAGGGCCTGAGAACACCCCTCTCGGTTAAGAAGGGTGAAATGACCTCCCTGCACCAACTACTGTTTATGTTCACCATCAAGAACATAATTCCGCGAGGTCAAGGGCGAAACTCAGCAGATGCCCTCGATCAATGTTTGGTGGACCTACTGGATCGGGAGGAACCAATAAACCTCCCTGCAATCATGATTCGCCACATAAGGCGAATTGCGAACACCACCCGAGCCCATGATCTTGGCTATGGGTTTCTGCTGACAAGGGTGTTTAAGCACTTTGGGATCGCGCTCACACGGAGAGTGGCGGCCCAAATCATTGATGAGATTGGGATTGACACCCTGCTAGGGTGTGGCTATGAGGTTGGCGAAGGGTCAGTCTCCAAACAAGGTCGTCGACCACCTCGACCACCTGTTTCTGGGCAACCTTCCATTAAGGTTGAGGCTGTTCTTGAGGACAATGCTCGCCTCAAGGATGAGCTCTCCGCCGTCAGGGCTGCTCTTGCTGAGGAACAAGCCCTCTCCGCCAAACGCCATGAAGATTTGCTTGCCCTTCTCTCCACCCTTGCCCCCAGCATTCCTCCTCTGCAAACGAAACCACCCCCTGCTCCCTGATTGTCTAGGCTGGTCTCTAGTCTCCTCCTCCTCCTCTCTTAGTTTTGTTGTTTTGGCATTGTACTACTTTTCTTTGCAATGAAATATCTATTTGCAATGCTTTATATGCTTTTCTTGCAACCGTCCTGTTGTTCTTGCTTTTTAATGATGCCAAAAGGGGGAAGAATAGTGTAACCTATTGACAAAGTATGACGAATGAGCCTGACCTTGACTCGATAGGGTGGGTTGACCTCTAACTCCTTGTACCTATGTGGATCCCTATCAGCATTAAATTTTTTTTTAATATGGGCACTTGGTTTGTCATCATCAAAAAGGGGAAAATTGTTGAATTAGTATATTCAGTTTTGATGACAACAAACCCAAGTGTAAAATGCTCTTAAGTAATTTTGCTCCAAACAAAGTTCTCCAAACAGGCATACACTGTTATTTTCAATATGCGTCTTAACTTGTTTGCTGAATGTTGAGAACAAGTCTTAAGAACAGGTCTCATACCTTGATGACTCACGCTCAAGTCAAGAACACCACCTCGATGAGTTGATTGTGTGTTAAGATCAGTTCCTGAACTCAAGCAATACAAGAACAACCTGGCAAACAGGCTAGGTGTTTCAAGGACAATCCAGCAAACAGGCCTTTCTGAACTCAAGCGATACAAGAACAACCTGGCAAACAGGTTGGTCTAGGTGGTTGGGGCAGCGTATTCGTCTTGAACAAGATGACTGGATCTACAACAAGATGTCTTGGGTAATTTAGGTTTTATTTTTTAGACTCTTGTTAATATGCCAATCTTGAAAAGTCTCTAACTAACCACTCTTGAATTGGTTACGCTATTTGCTTCAGAACACCAAGTTTGAACAACCCAGTAAACAGGGTACCTAGGATGTTTCTGAACTGCAACGGCCAAACCCGGTCACTTTGGAAAACTTATTTTGGTTGGCCAAAAGCTCTAATATATTTTGATAAAATTCCAAGACAGCAATTTAAGCTGTCGGAAATCTTTTGATCACTTGGGAGATTTGCAAAACTGATTTTGGAAAATATTTACCAAAACCGAAAATATTTCTCTCTTATCCTTTGGAAAGTGATTAATTCAAAATTCAAGCTGAGATTCTTTTCCAGGTATTTCACGGCTATTTTTAAGGGGAAAAGATAGTCTTTTATCCTCCAAAATCAAATCCCTACAATATTGGGAAACTCTATCCTCATTGGATCTTTTAGCCGTTGGAATTCTCTGTGCTAAGCAAAAATCTCTCTTTGCTAAACATAGCTGATTTTATCACTTCTCCTTGTTTTTGACCGTTGGTTTTTTTGTTTAAAAACTCAACATTTCACTCCCATTCAGAAGAGAAGAAAAAACGAGAAACATACACAACATACGCAAAAAGGGAGAAGTGCAAAAGTGGTTTTTCTAGTGAGAAGAATTTTTCGAGCTACTCTTGAGAAAAGAAAAACCGAGACAAGTTGTGTTTAAGCTGAGCTTTCAAGATATTGGCATACTAGGACCTCATTGTACCTTACATCTGCTTAAATCAGAAGCACCCCCGTAAGGTATTTTGTAACCCTGATCTTGGATCAGAAAAGTGAGTGAGTGGTCCTCAGTCGTGTGGACTTTGGACGTGTCCAATCTGGTGAGATTTGGACGTGGTGTAACCTTTCTTAGAAAAGAAGATTACGTGGTTGCAAGTTGTAACAAGGTGTGTTACATTTGTAACGTGTGAAGCCCGTTAGTGAAAGTGGTTAAATCCTACACGAGGTAGGTCGTGGTTTTTCACACCTCAGTTGGGCTAGAGGTGTTTTCCACGGAAAAATTGTGTGTGCTTTATTTCCGCATTTATCTTGTTGATTTTCGCCTTTGAGCAAATTGAAAACATCTGGTGCAAACAAGTCAGAAGGTTGTTTGTAATTCAAGAACAACCTCTGCAATCAGGAGGGTGTTTGTCAGTAAGTACGCGAAAATCGAACACCACAATTCACCCCCTCTTGTGGGTAAGTACTCCTAAATTCAATAGTATTAATCAACTAAACTAACATATATCGATTTGAAGTCACTATCGGGCATAAACTAGGTAAACTTAACATGCTTCACAACTTAAAACTTAAAACGATTTTGAAACTACTAATACTTAGGAGGCGAGAAACACCCACCTTGAATCCAAGCTAAGGACCCGATTTAGGTGATTTTTGGGTGGTTAGAACTCCGGTTCTGCCTCTCCCTGCTGCTGGGCTGCTGCTAGTGGTAGTGGTCACCGGCGTGGGCTCCACCATCGACGACGACGGTCAGGGTGGCGTGGGGCTGACGGTTTCGAAACCTCAACCAATTAACCGAGCCCCCCCACTTTCAATCTCGCTCGATCCCTCTCTCTTTCTCTTTACTGGTCCGTGGACATGGCCGGAGGCGTGCACTGCGGCGCCGGTGACTCCCCCGTTTCTCTCTCCCTTCCTCCGTCTCGATCTCCATTCTTCTCTCTGCTCTGCTTGTCGCGACAGCTGCGGCCAGGGACGGCCGACCGAGTGCACCATGGTGACGCCGCCGCCATCGTCGCTGGCCCCCCCATTTTTCTCTCTCTCCGGTGGGTTTCGCGGGGCTAGGGTTTGAGAACCCCCCTGCTCGCGTGCGTTTTCTGATAGAGTAAAGGGCTTCGACCCCCTTATGTTCTTATTTTTTTTGTTGTTGTTTTGGTTATTAACTCAATCAACTAAAATTGCTAATCCAATCTCGCAACGTCTTATTCCAAACCCAATTGTTACTACAATCGCTCATCAATAATTCGTTCCCAAATATGGCAAAGTCCGATTTTAATAAACTTCAAAACTAATTCTAATATTAACAACCTAATCGCATTTGGGAAACAACTAAATAAATCGAATAATGACTAAATTAAACTATCGATATAATTTAAGGGCACAAATTAACTTTAAAATCAATAATAACAATAATAATCCCTTTTTAATAAAATTATAGCTCCCAAAAGTACATCGATAATAATTTAACTCATATAGTTGCTAAAAATACGAATATATAACATAACAAGGTAATACAGTTAGCTTAACGGAAAACAACATTTAAGGGCGGTGTTGACCTCCCTAGCCAGCACAGTAAGATATTTTTATGTTATAAATAAGTTCCTGATAAAAAGGAGATCAGGCTTTTTGCCATTTTAAACAGTTCAGAAAAGAAAAGAAGTTCTTTTAAAGTAACACGAGCTTCAAGAGGCCAAGTAAAGCATTTTTAAGAAAAGAAGAAAGCTTTCAAATGTATGGAACCTACATATCTTTTATGAATATGTTCTGAATATAGTTTAAATGAAGTTTCAAATGAAGTATAGCTACATCCTAGTAATGCATCGAACGCTTAAGCTTTTCAAGGTGCTTCTCTTATGAAAGAATGTTCTTGCAAAGCCTTTCTTACCAATTTGGATGCTTCAAGAGCTTTTAGAAGAGTTATAAGCATTAAAGGAGTTGGCGTGATTTGTAAACTGTTCTTTGAATATAATGAGAGTCACTGTGTTTTCACAAGTGTGTTTGAAAGCATCATATTCATCCTTGTGCTACTTGATTAAGTGTCTGAATGCTTGTTAGAAAGGAAGATTTGTCATTAAGGACCTAGGAACAAGTTGAGGGGTTGGAATGAAGTTTAAGGAGAGTGATCTTTCCTTGGGATCTATGATTGCCTAATATGATATTAAAGTATGAATGCGTGATATGTGGCCATTATTAGTATTATTGTCTGCAACTGTTTTAGGTTTTAAGGGTAGGAGAATTCTCACTGAGCGTGTGGTTGCTCATCCCATTACTCTTTCCCCTTTTTCCCTAGGCTTTGGTTATGACAGGTGGAAGTCAAGCTACTTACGCGAGCTCGAGTTTACCCCTACTTGAAAAAGAGTCATGTGTGCCATATAGAAGTAGATTCATGTATTTAATGATATAATATAACATATTCCTAGTTTGTAATTATTGTAAACTAAGTTTTCTAGCTCATATAATGCGTATTGTTTATGAGTCGCTCTGTATGACCATGTGAGCCAACCATCTGATTAGTTAGATGTCTTGATTCGAAATTAGCTGTGTTTTGGGATATAAACCCCAGTACTCCGGTTGTGTAAACCGTTGAGTTGTATATTTGATTTCCTTATCTATTAATGAACTTTATGGTTGGTATACTCCGGGCGAGTGTCCCGTAGAGCTGTGGACTCCGGCATGCAGCCGTTGGGCTTGTTTTAGAAGTTTTATATATTTCTATTTAATGCAGGGATTTGTTGTAAGGCTTTTAGCCTGGGAAATGATCAGTTTATAGGCGAAACTTTGTCCATCTCATCCCAGGAATTAAGTAAGAAGTAAGAAAATGTAACGCTCCTGACCCTAGGGGTTGATGGTCTTAGTATTTATCGAGAGTCACTATGTTTTCAAAAGTATGTTTAAAAGTATTATACTCAATCCTTGCCGCTTGTTTGATTATGTGCCTAACTATTTGTAATCCACGCCAACTCCTTTAAAGCTTATAATTCTTTCTAAAAGATCTCAAAACATCTAAACTGGTAAGAAAGACTTGTTAAGAACATACTTTCATAGAATATGCACATTGAAACGAATAATATAACATCTAAAACTTCATTTGACTATACTAGGAAATCCTTTCATAAAAGATGAACTGGAGGTGCACAATTAAAAGCTTTCTTTCTTTTCTCAAAAACACTTTGCTCATCCTCTCAAGGCTCATATTCTTTAAAGGAAACTCCTTTTTTCACTTATTAGAAACTTACTCACAACATAAAAACATCTTATTATGTTGGCTAGGGAGGTCAACATCGTCTTTAAGTGAGATCGTCACTCTTAATCTACGTTATCGCCGGGGTATACGTCATTTCCTATCAATGTAACACCCCCAGCCCGTAGGGCCGAGAGCGCTACGTTTTCGTAACTTCTTAGTTAAATTCTGGGGCGAAATAGACAGAGTTTTTCCTAAAAACTGACCATTTTCAGGCTAAACGCCTTATAATAAACCCCTGTAAATCAACGGAAGTGTAAAACATTTAAAAGATGCTCAATGACTAGACGTCAGAGTTCATAACTCAACGAGCCACCCGCTCGGAGTACACTATACATAATAGTTCATTAATAAAGAAGAAATGAAAGATACAACTCAACGGTTCACACAATCGAAGTATTGGAGTTTGCATCCCAAATCATAACTAACTTTGACCAAGAAGACATCTAACTAATTAGATGGCTGGCTCGTATGGCCATACAGAGCGACCTTTATACCATATACGATACATGAACTAGAATGCTTGGCTTACATGCATTTAGAAACTAAGAATACATTACATGACTTCATTAAAGACGTAAATAGGCACAAATGATACTCTGCAAGCGAGAATAGACTCCATCTTAACATAGTTGACTCAACTTTCTCCTGTCATAAGAAAACCTAGGGAAAAGGGAAAAAGAGTAGTGGGATGAGCAACCACACGCTCAGTGAGTGTCTCCTGAACCCCTTAAAACAAAATCATTGCAGGCAATTCATACTTTACTATCATATTAGGCATTCATAAAACCCTTATGGAAGGATCACTAAACATAAATTTCACTTTAAGCACTCAAACACATTTCTAGGTCTCTAAATGACCAAACTTCTTTACTAACCGGCAATCAAACACTTAAGTAAGCGATGAGGTTAAGCACAGAGGCTTTCTTTTTCATAAACATAACTTCTTAGCATTCCATTCGAACTATGCATGAAACTCTATTCATATGATGTGCACATAAAGTTATCTCTTTTCATAATCATATTGTTCTTGACATTTCATTCATATGATATACATAAGGCACACACAAATTTCAAGTCTCATTCAAATCTCATTCATAGGTTATGCGTGAAATATGATCATAAGGCTTTCTTTTTCATGATCGTATCTTACTCAGCATCTCATTCATAAGTTATACTTGAAATGTTCACATAAAGCTTTATTTTCAATAGCTTACTTCACTTAGATCTCATTCACATTTCATTCATAAGAAAAGCACAGAATATGCACATCATTCAACCATGCTTAGGGATCATTTCATAAAGCATTCATTGAAAACTTTCCTTCTTTCATTGAAAGCAGTTGGCATTTTGATTCTAAGCCACTTTCGAGCATTAATCAACTAAACTAACATATATCGATTCGAAGTCACTATCGGGCATAAACTAGCTAAACCTAACATGCTTCGCAACTTAAAACTTAAAATGATTTTGAAACCACTAATACTTAGGAGGCGAGAAGCACCTACCTTGAATCCAAGCTAAAGACCCGATTTGGGTAATTTTTAGGTGGTTAGAACTCCGGTTCTGCCTCTCCCTGCTGCTGGGCTACTGCTGCTGGTGGTGGTCACTGGCGTAAGCTCCACCATCGACGGTGACGGTCGGGGTGGCGTGGGGCTGAGGATTTCGAAACCTCAACCATTGAATGGAGCCGCCCCACTCTCAATCTCGCTCGATCCCTCTCTCTTTCTCTTTACCGGTCCGCGGACGTAGCCGGCGGGGCACACAGCGGCGCCGGCGACTCCCCAGTTTCTCTCTCCCTCCCTCCGTCTCGATCTCCATTCTTCTCTTTGCTCTGCTTGTCGCGACAGGTGTGGCCAGGGATGGCCAACTGGGTGCGCGAAGGTGGCACCGCCACCGTCACCGCTGGCCCCCCTCGTTCCCCTCTCTCTCCGGTGGGTTTCATGGGGCTAGGGTTTGAGAACCCTCCCCATGCTGGCGTGCGTTTTCTGATAGAGTAAGGGGCTTCGACCCCTTTATGTTTTATTTTTTTTTTTTTGGTTAATAACTCAATCAACTAAAATTGCTAATCCAATCTCGCAACCTCCTATTCTAAACCCAATTGTCACTACAATCACTTCAATTATTCGTTCCCAAATATAGCAAGAACTGATTTTAATAAACTTCAAAACTAATTCTACTGTTAGCAACCTAATCACATTCGGGAAACAACTAAATAAATCGAATAACGACTAAATTAAACTATGGATATAATCTAAGGGCACAAATTAACTTTAAAATCAATAATAACAATAATAATCCCTTTTTAACAAAATTATAGCTCCTAAAAGCACATCGATAATATTTAACTCATATAGTTGCTAAAAATACGAATTTATAACGTAACAAGGTAATACAGTTAGTTTAACGGAAAACAGAACACGAGTCTTATAATATACATATATATATATATATATATATATATATATATATATATATATATATTATTTATATATATATATATATATATATATATATATATATATATATATATATATATATGTATGTGTTTATATGTATATATATATATATATATATATATATATATATATATTTAGACACCTTCTATATACATATATAATATATGAATATATATATTATAATATATTATATTGTGTGTGTGTGTGTACCTATATACTACATATAGCATACATATACTATACAGATATATATACATATATGTACAGCACACACCACACACACACACACAACACACCCCATATAATATATAATATATTAATATATATATATATATATATAGATATATTTGCATATGTGTACTATATATGCATGTATACATATATATATATATATATATATATATATATATATATATATATATATTATATATATATATATATATATATATATATAGTATATAATATATACACATTTTATGTATATATATATATGCATATATATACATATTCATGTAAGTGTATATATGTTTATATATATATATATATATACATATATATATATGTGTGTGTGTGTGTGTGTGTAAAATATATATATATAATATATATGTATATATATGCATAAAATATATATATATAATATATATATATGTATACATATATATATTATATACATACGTAAAATATATATATATATATATATATATGTATAAAATATATATATATGTGTGTGTTTATAAATATACACACACATGCATACGTGCATGTGTGTGTGTGTGTGTGTGTAATTGATGGAAAATTGCATGGGGTTAGTTCTAAATTTACTGAGAATGCTCATAAATTAGAAATACAAGTGTACAACTCATTCCTAACCCCATGCCACATGCGCCGTGCAATTATCCAAAAAATTATGTGTCGTTAAGTCAAGTTTTAATCATCTCAATTGAGTTCATGCGATGACAAAATAAATGGACCAACCTATTGTAAATCCTTTGTCAATGGTCTCATTTGTGCGCCCAAATGCCAAAATATAGGGGTGATCAAAACCGGTTAACTGGAAATTTGGTTAACCGAAAATCAGTTAACCAGAAAGTTGGTTCGCAAAAATTATGAACCGTTAAGCAAACCGAAACTTTTTGTTAACCAAAAATCGGTTAATCGAATTTTTCGGTTCGGTAAACATATGAACTGCAATCAAACCGAAAAACTTAGTTAACTGGGTTTTCGGTTCGATTTGTGGTTAACTGTTAATTTAAATTGTTAATTTTCAATTTTCACTTATTTTTTGATTAATTTAACTATTTAAGAATGCAATTATTAATTTACACACTATTGTATGTTTAGTCTTATCTTTAATAACTATAAAATCTACGCTTGACTAATATAAAATTTAGTTTTTTTTGAAAATAAAAGTGTAAGCTTTTATTTCGGTTAACCGTCTGGTTAACCGAGTCCCAAATGGTCAAACCGAAACCGCAAAATGTTTTCGGTTCGGTTAACCAAACCAAATTTTTGAGAAAAATCAAACCGGTTAATCCGTTTTCGGCTCGGTTTTTTGATATTCCAGTTTGGTTTTTCGGTTTCGGTTTTTGTTGTTTGCCCCTACCAAAATATACCTTGAATAACGGAAAAAAAAGAAAGAAAATAACAATATTTTATTCAGACCCTGGTGTTCGTTTATAACTTCATGCTTGTCATATTTGGAGTTAATAAATAGAAACAAGTTGATTCAAGTCGACATTTTTATTAATCAAATCAATGTTCTTGGATAGCTTGTTAAGTATTCATATATCAACATTCAAAGATTTATCTTTGTGAGATTAATAACTTGATATGCATTTGCTCAATGAGTCAAAAACTAAAAAGCAACGATAATATATAAGTATGTGTCAATTAGCATTACATTTATATGATTGTGAATGCTCGTTATCGAAACTCGACCATTGGAATTTAATTATCCAAAATTCAAATGAGTCACATCATTATGAGATCATATGCGACAATACATTCTTGAATATGATTTTGTAGAGTTAAACATATTACAAAGATGATTTAGAATCGTAGATCAGTAGTGCAAATTTTTTTGACAGTTATCACAGAATGATATTATAAATTTATAATCATAGCATGCATTGCATTAAGTCATTAAGTGAATCAAATAGTAAAATAGGATTGCTCGATCCTCACAAATTTTATAAATTGTTAACTATACTCATCTTTTCTTAATTCGTATTGTGACAAACTATTTTTTCGCTTATATTTTTACAACATCAATCAAATTAAAAACTTAAAACTATCAACTATTTTATTTTTCCACTTAAGTTTTTAATTGATTTTGTTTGTAAAAATTCCCTCTTAAATTGTTTTTCTTTTCTCACCTAAACTCAACTAATTGAGTTTGAAAATTCAAAATTCCTCCTAAAAGAGAAAAGACTAAAACCTAAAAAAAAACGTTACTACTTATTCAGATGAAATTGAGTCAGGTAAGAATCGAATCGGTTTTAAATTAGGTACAGTTCGGTTCGGGTTCAAGTTATTCATTTTCGGTTCACTTCGGGTTGGGTTACTACGGATTGGATTTGAATTGGGTTAGCTTATTTTGGGTCATGCTACAATTCGGGTTTCGTTCGGTTCCTGGATCGGTTTACTTTGGGTGTCCGGGTTCAAATCAGTTCATCCCATTTCAGGTGTCGCTTCGGGTATGGATCTAGGTTGTTCGGTTCGGATTTCAGATCTGAGGTCAGTTTTGCCAGGTCTACATAACCGTAAATGATGCAAAAAAGCTGATTATGATGCTTTTCCAAAACTCTTTACTAGGCTCTCAAATTATAATTCATGTAAAAGTATGGAGTTGTGTCCCAAATTTCGAGTTCAACCCAAGTTCAACTCATTTGGCTGCTCACATCTTGGCATGGTTCTTTGGTTGGTTTGCCCATTTTAGAATATGATGGGTTTGTTGTTTATGGATTTTATGTGGCTGATTTATGATGGTTGTTAATCTCACTTTATGACTCCAATAGATTGGGTGCTTGACAGGGCATTTTGTGGGGCTCGTGTCAAATTCTGAGGGAGAAATTAGATTTTGTCATAAGTTGATAAACCTCTATTTTACCTCCTTTAGACTTGATTTTTACTTCTCATTTCGGTGGTTTTCGGTAAAACTTCAAAAGTGTAGAGGTTGATTAGGCATTCTTTACCCCAAATCCGCCTATATGATATGTTTTTGTATTTTCGGGAGTTCGATTGGAAGAAACAAGGAAAACAAGCTACTGTCGTGCCAAAAAGGTAGATTTTGAGTCAAGAGGAAGTGGTATAAGGGCACCATGCTAGGCAGCATGACCGTGCCACCCCAGGAATCAAGAACAAGAGAGGCAGCAAAGTGGCACCGTGGCACCGTGCCACATGGCACGACCGTGCCACTTTAGTGACTCCCGGTTAATTGCGATGGCACATTGTAATTAGGCATTATGTAATTTTTCTTTCTTCTTCTCTCTCGAAAGAAAACGGCGACTTTAGGGTTTTTAGATCTGAATGTTGTTCTTGATTTCGAAGCGTTAGATTGGGATTGATTTTATGTATCTGGTAGAGGCTGCAGTTCATAAAAAGTACGTTCCTTTCCCTTTTTCTCTTGTGTTTTAGTTCAAAGTTAATACTTTTAATCATGTTTGCGTTCTTGACTGTGCTTGTGATTGAAATGATGGTTAGAGGCTAAATTTTTTGTCTTCGATTGGGCGTAGCCCCTATTATGCGAATTGGAATCATGTTCTAGGTTTTGTGAATGAATACCCATGTTTATGACTGAATTCTCACCAAGCACGCCAAGTGTTCGATGAATTACCTGAAAGGGTTGAATTCCTGTTCTTAAGTTAGGGTTAAGGAGATTAACGACAGTTGAATCCTTTGCTTAGAACTGCTTTGTGAGCAATTTAATTTCTTAACATGAAAATAGTTAGGAGTTCAATTGGGAATAATAGTTACTTAATCCTATGGTTTGGTTGATAACTGTTTCATAAAAATAGATAACTGGGATCACCTAACCAGTCTAACGACCTTCGAGAGATGACGTAAATGCGCTTTAATTGGTAATAATTTCATTTCATTTCATTTGTCTACGTGGGTCGAGTGGCATGACTTAGTTGATAGTCCAAGGAGCACAATAGTGTGGTGAACCCCAATCCAGGACCCTTGTTAATATTAATTAGATAACAGCAGTAGTCTTCAGTAGAATAGAACTGTTATTTAGTGAAAACCAATTTTAGTAGATTTGGCCTAAATAGAGTGTTATAGATTAGTTCGGTGGTTGAAACTGAGTTCTCTGTGGACACGACCCGTACTTGCTGTTGCTAGCTACAACTGGCACCATGCACTTGCGGTAACACATTTTAAGACTAACAAGTTTTTGGCACCGTTGCCGGGGAACTTAGTTGTTTCAACATCGAAAGCAATCCAAAACGCTTTAGATTAGGCCTTTTCTTTTTCTTTTTTTGTCCTTCTTTTTCCCCTTGTTCTTTTAGCTTCGCTTGAACCTGCTTACGCTTGGTGTAGTTTTTGGCTTTGTATGCACAGGCGCAGTCAGAGGAATCGGCCACTTATTCCCTTTGATCCTAAGGTAGAAGCCACTGCACGAAGGCAAAGCGGTGCGAGGAAGCGACAATAGCAACAAGTCAGCATGGCTGAGAGAAATCCTAGGGTTCTGTGAGACTATGCCCCACTGCAGGCCACTGGCCTTACTTCATCCATTGTCAACCTGGCCGTCGAAGCGAACAACTTCGAGCTACGGCCTGCTCGTATATCCTTCGTGGAGAAGGATCAGTTTAGTGGGCGTCCCACGGAGAACCCTTATATTCACCGTCGCAACTTCCTAGCGAAGTGTGACACGATCAAGCTTAATAGGGTCTCCGCCGATGCAATCAGACTACGGCTCTTCCCTTTCTCGCTGACGGACAGAGCCAATGACTGGCTTCTTAATAAAGAGCCTAACTCCTTCACTACCTGAGAGGCCTTATCGACTGCATTCCTGAGCAAGTACTTTTCCCCTAGCAAGATCGCTAAGTTGCGAGCGGAAATCACCTCCTTCTCTCAACAAGGCGATGAGTCCCTTTACGAGGCGTGCGAAAAATTCAAAGATCTTCAACACCAATGTCCCCACCACGGAGTACCCGACTGGCTTCTAATCCAAACCTTCTATAATAGATTAGACCAGTTATTGAAGATGTCAGTTGACACCGCCGCTGGCGGCGCACTTATGGTGAAATCGATAGAGGCTGTGAAGGCCTTATTGGAGGAGATGGCCTCCAACAACTACCATTGGGCTAGTGAGAAGGCAGCCCCAAAGAGGGCCAGTGGGGTCTATGGGATCGACGTTGTGGACTTACTAGCTAGTAAGGTTGATGCCTTGGTACAGCGCTTCGACAGGCTTAGGACTTCTCCTCCAGAGAGTTTAGCGAGGGGTCCCTCAGGTGCGATGTTTGAGGTTAGGGCCCTTTGTGAGATTTGTGGAATTCAAGGCCACATTGCTGCTGAGTGCCAATTTATTTTTCTAGGCGTTGAGCATGCTAATGCAATGCAAACCTATGGCCAGCGCCCACAAAATAACCCCTTCTCAAACACATATAACCCCGGTTGGAGAAATCATCCAAATTTTTTCTACCGCAACAACAATCCCATGCCCCTCAATACTTCCCAACCACAACCTCTTGGCTTCTAATATAGGGCTCCCTATGCCCCACCTCCACAACAATAACCACATTAGCCAAAATCCAATCTGGAGAGTCTTATGGAGCCCTTCATAGCGACCCAAACCAAGATCAATTAGGCATTAGGCGAGTCGGTTAGTCAGTTTCCAGCCAAATTTGAAACTATGACCACTCACCAGAAGATAATGGAGAACCAAATAGCCCAGATTGTGTAGCAGGTGAGCCATTTGTCTAGGCTCCAAGGACATCTGCCAGGTCAACCTGAGACCAATCTTAAGGGTCAGATGAATGCTATCACACCGCGAAGTGGCAGGGAGTTAGAGAGTCCTCCTACGCCTATCAAGGAAGTAAGGAGGGAGACCGATAATGACGCTGATGCTGCCAAGGAGGCCCCTATTGAGATTGCCAGTGAGAGGGCCCATACTAAAAAGACCCAGGAGGTTGGAGATGAGCCGATTTCGCCTCTATCGAAGCCTCATGAGCCTCATGTTCTATATCCTCAGAGGTTAGTAAAGGCTGAGGAGGAGCACAAGTATGGGAAGTTTCTCAAAATGCTGAAAAAGTTCCACATCGACATTCCCTTCCTGGAGGCTGTTACTGACATGCCTTCTTACGCTAAATTTTCTGAAGGATTTATTATCCAACAAAGGGAAGTTGCTCGAGAATACTACTGTAGTACTCACTGAGGAGTACAGTGCAATTATTTAGAACAAATTGTCTCCTCAGCTTTCAGATCCTGCAAGCTTCTCCATCCCTTGATCAGTTGGGAATGTAATTATCAGCAGGGCACTATGTGACCTTGGAGCTAGCGTAAGCCTTATGCCCTATTCCATATGCAAGAAGCTATAAGTGGGGGAGCTGAAATCCACTACCATCTCTCTGTAGCTAGCTGATAGATCCGTCAAATACCCTTTAGGTATTCTCGAGGATGTCCCACTACAAGTGGGAAAGTTCTTTATAGCATATGATTTCGTGGTTATGGAGATGGAAGAAGACTCTCGCATTCCTATCATACTTTGGCGACCTTTTCTAGCCACTGCGGGAGCAATGATAGATCTGAAGAATGGCAGGCTTTCCTTTCAAGTAGGGGATGAAAAGGTGGAGTTTAACTTGCCATAAGTTATGGCCTCCCCTACCTCGGGCGACTCGTGCTGTAAAGTCGATGTATTAGAGACAACCCTCAACCAGGAGGCCAAGGCCTGATATTCTATAGAAGATACACCAGAGACTGCATTGGTTGGCTGCTGTGCAACCAACTCTCATTCGGGGGAGAAGGAGGAGTTTACGGTAGACTCCTCAATGAGTCTACTGCCTGTATGCCTAGGCAGTCCCGCAGAGAGGTCCTTAGTGTGTAAGAGCCCACCTCCAAGAAAGAAGAGGAGTGCCCACCGACGGTAGAGCTAAAACCTCTACCTTCCCATCTCAGGTATGAATTCCTCGACCCCTCCCATCAGTTTCCTGTTATTGTTAATGCTAAATTGAATGGCCCCCAGTTGGAACAATTGTTAGATGTGCTGTGTAAGCATAAGAGCGCTATTGATTATAGTATTGATGATATTCGGGGACTTAGTCCTTCATTTTGTATGCACCGCATCTTTCTTGATGACGGTCATCGTCCCTCTCGACAACCTCAGCACCGTCTAAACCCTAACATGCAAGAGGTCGGGAAAAAGGAAATTGTTAAACTACTTGACGCTAGGATCATCTACCTTATCTCAGATGGTTAGTGGGTGAGTCCAATTCAGGTAGTCCCTAAAAAGGGAGGGATAACTGTCATTAGGAATGAGCGGGATGAGCTCATTTCGACTAGGACTGTAACTGGGTAGCGCATGTGCATTGACTATCGTAAACTGAATCAAGCCACCCGGAAGGATCATTTCCCCCTTCCCTTTATTGACCAAATGTTAGAAAAGTTAGCACGGCATTCCTTCTTCTGTTATTTGGATGGGTATTCAGGTTTCTTTTAGATTCCTATCCATCCCGATGACCAAGAGAAGACAACCTTTACGTGCCGTATGGTACCTTCGCTTATCGAAGGATGCCATTCGGACTATGCAATGCCCCCTGTCACTTTCTAACGCTGTATGACTGCTATAATCTCGGACCTTATTGAAAACACTATGGAGGTATTTATAGGTAACTTCTCCGTCTATGGAGGTACCTTTGACCTTTGCTTAGAAAATCTAACCAAGGTACTCCATAGGTGTGAGGAAGTCAACCTAGTATTAAATTGGAAAAGGTGCCACTTTATGGTACAAGAGGGAGTAGTACTAGGTCATGTTATATCTGATCGGGTCATCAAGGTAGATAGGGTTAAGGTAGAGGTCAATGAGCGATTGCCCCCTCCTACTTCTATAAAAGGGGTGTGGAGTTTCCTTGGTCATGTGGGGTTTTATCGTCGCTTTATCAAGGATTTCTCCAAGATTGCTAAACCTCTAACTCAGCTGCTCGCCAAGAATGCCCCGTTTATCTTTACTGATGAGTGCCATGAGGCTTTTTATAGGATCAAACAAGCACTGATTTCTGCCCCCATCATACAACCACCAAACTGGGATCTCCCTTTTGAGATCATGTGTGATGCTAGCGATTATACGGTGGGGGCAGTCCTGGGATAAAGGAAGGATAAGAAGCCAGTGGTGATCTACTATGCTAGTAGAGCACTGGATGAAGCGTAGCAGAACTACACAACGACTGAAAAGGAGCTGCTTGTGGTCGTGTACGCGATGGAGAAGTTTCGACCTTATCTCCTCTGTTCTAAGGTCATCGTGTACACCGACCATTCTGTACTCAAGCACCTCTTAGAGAAGAAAGATGCTAAGCCTCGCCTCATTCGGTGGATTCTTCTACTCCAGGAGTTTGATCTGGAAATCAAAGACAAAGCGGGCGCTGAGAATGTCATGGCCGATCATCTATCCACGCTCGTTATTGAGAACCACGGCATTCCCATCGATGATGCTTTTCCTGACGAGCATCTCATGGCCATCACCTCGGGACAAGCCCCATGGTTCACCGACTATGCGAACTGTCGAGCTTCGGGAATCCTCCCCCACGATTTTATCCTTTCACCAGAAACAGAAATTCCTCCATGATGTCAAAATGTATTTCTGGGAGGAGCCCTTCCTTTACAAGCTGTGTAAGGATGGGATTTGCAGGTGATGCCTTCCTGAGGGGGAAATTTAGAGTGTGATTTCCCATTGCCACGACTCTTCATGTGGAGGGCATGCGGACACCTCCATGACAGCTGCTAAGGTGCTCCAAGCAGGGTTCTTTTGGCCCTCACTCTTTAAGGAAGTCCATGCGTATGTCCGCGCATGTGATCGCTGTTAACGGATGGGGAATCTATCAAGGAAGAATGAGATGCCCCTTAACTTCATCCTTGAAGTTAAAATCTTCGATGTTTGGGACATCAACTTTATAGGACCTTTTCCGTCATCGAGGAGCAACAAGTACATCCTAGTTGCCGTAGGCTACATCTCCAAGTGGGTGAGGCAGTGGCTAGCCCTACTACCGACTCCAAGGTAGTGGCTAATCTTTTCAGGAAGATTATATTCCCCCGTTTTGAAGTCCCAAGGGTGTTAATAAGTGACAATGGGTCGCACTTCATAGAGAAGAAACTGGAAGCTCTTTTGAGGAAATATAGAGTGCACCACAAGTATGGACTTGGCTACCACCCTCATACTAGTGGCCAAGTTGAGATCTCCAATCGAGAAATCAAGTCTGTTTTGGAGAAAACAGTTGCGAGATCTCGTAAGGATTGGGCGAACAAGCTGAATGATGCTCTTTAGGCCTACCGAACTGCATTCAAGACCCCAATTGGAACTACTCCGTTCCGGTTAGTCTACAGTAAGCCTTGCCACCTACCCGTGGAGCTCAAACACAAGGCCTATTGGGCCATCAAGCACCTAAACTTCGATTTGAAGTCCGTGAGGGAGAAGAGGATGTTGCAGTTGAACGAACTTGAGGAGATCTGTTTGGATGCCTGTGACAATTCTCGACTCTACAAGAAGCGAACTAAGCAGTGGCCCGATAAGTTTATCAACTGCCGCGGGTTTCGGGAAGGTGACTCAGTTTTTCTCTTCAATTCCCGCTTGAAGCTCTTCCCGGGGAAGCTTCGTTCTAGATGTTCGGACCCCTTTAATGTGTTGAAGTGTACCCATACAGGGCTATTGAGATCCGCACTGAGACTACCGGCCCGTTCAAGGTGAACGGGTCTCGTCTGAAACACTACATTGCCCGTGAGTCACTTGAGGGGAAGGTCACTTGTGCCCTCTCCGATGTCTCTTCTCCCTAGAGATTCTCAAGGTCAAGCTCGGGACCTAAAACAAGCGCTTCTTGGGAGGCAACCCAAGCTTTACTGCTTTCGGAAAAAACGAAAAAAAATGAAAAAAAATGAAAAATGAAAAAAAAGGGAGGAGATGAGAGGAAAAAGTTCAAGAAAGAAATGAGTGAGAACAAGAAGTCCTGGATTTGGAAGGAGATGACTTAGAAGGCAGAAAGTTGGCATGGGCACCCCATGCCGAGCGGCATGGCCGTGCCACCCCCCTCAAGACTTCAAGGGAAAAAGAAAAAAAGGGTGCAAGAAAATCATGGATTAATGCTCAGAAAACCGGCACTGTTGCACCGTGCCTTAAGGCACAACCATGCCACGTTTTCAGTTTTGCAAAGCACAGGCAGGGATGTGGCACGGTGGCATCGTGCCTGGCGGCATGACTGTGCCACATTAAAAATCAGCTAAAATGGTTGATTTCCTTCTTCTTCCTCCTTCTTCCCCATTTAAGCTCTCCCCTTTCTCTCTCTAAAACCCCAAAAACCCCCCTCTCCTCCTCACCATTACCCACTCAAAACTCTTAAATTCTCTCAAATTTTCTCAAATTTCTTCAAATCCTTCACTTTCCTCCATTTTCCTCTCGAAATTTCTTACCACTTCGCCCAAATACACCCTTCCCCACAACCCACTTTCTCTCTCTAACACTCTAACCTCCATTGTTGAGGTTGAAGGTTGTAGAGAAAGAAATTGTCCCTTCTCTTGCCCTTTTCAGCTCCTACCTCCACTTTTGGGTCCAGATCTGTTGTTCATTCACACAATGGGCAAGAAACAAGTTGGAGAGGCTTCAAGGGCTCCATCCCAACCTAAGAAATCATCAAAGGCAACCTCCTCTTCAGCTACAACCGCTTCTGCTAAAGGTACTAAGGATGCATACCCTCTCATTTTACCTGCTAGCACTAGGGGTTTGCAATTTGTCAGTGATGAACAAAAATCACAATATGAGCTTTTAGCCAATAGGAACACTAGTGAGCAAAAGTCACGATATGAGCCTTTAGCCACTAGAAACACTAGTGAACTTGGCCTAACCCTCTTCGAGGTCGCAATTGGTATGTGCATGGTGTTAATATGATTGAGGCATTCGTTCATTGTGAGCCACATGAGCCAGAAAGCTACCCTGCACTAGTATGATGTGTTTGCCACCCCTTTTGAGTTATTCCCCTATCATTTGATTCACCCATGTCTAGTTAACCCATGGCCTACAATGAATAATCCTATCCTATGCCAGGTTAGTAGAGAAATGTCGTGAGTTACTTTTGATGTGAGTAATACACTCGCTGGTGCGTTCCAGTGGTTGGCTTTGATTGGTTGTTAGTGTTGTACAACTAGGAGTTGAAATAGTCCTTGGATCTTGGCCATTCTCTTGCCTCATTTTCTGTCAAAAAAAAAAAAAGAAGAAAAGCAAAGGCACAAACAAAGAAGAAGAAAAGTGCATGAATAAGATATGTGGCCAAGGGATTTAGCAAAAAGAGAAATGGTTTCAACTCCCTTTTTCATTTGTGGTTTGAGTTGTGGGATATAGGTAATGGTTGTATTCTTGGTGAGAAGATGGTTATCATTGCTCTCTACTTGGCTTTTTAGCTCCTCCCTCCTAAATTCTATCCTTCCTTACCTCTAGCCATAACCCCGTCACAACCTTTGAAAAGTCCTTATGATTGACACCTGCACATTTTGCCTTCACTAATGGAGAATTGAGAGTTTTGCCAAGCCTATGGTAGAATGCGTGTATTGAGGGTGATTTTGAGTGATCGTTTTCTGCCCCAAACACATGAGAGACGTGTTTCAGCTCTTATTCCTAAAGTGAGAGCCTACCGATCTAACTAGGTCACCAACGATTTAGGAGGAAGTAGGAAGCTTCTGAGTGCTTCTAGATAGGGTGTTTACTCTTGTACCATAGCCGAGTAATTTATGTTTTGGAACATATGTTCTTGAAAAAAAAAAAAAAAGGTTTCTCCCTTATTGTACTCCCGAGCTATGGGTCACCATGACTGTTGATTTAGTTGTCACCGCTTACCTGAGGAGGGTGACAATTCGAGGTGTCTCTCCCTATTATTCCGTTAGTTGACAATCTTGCTTGGGGACAAGTAAGAGGTAAGCATGGAGGAGTTGATAAACCTCTATTTTACCTCCTTTAGACTTGATTTTTACCTTTTATTTCGGCGATTTTCAGTAAAACTTCAAAAGTGTAGAGGTTGATTAGGAATTCTTTACCCCAAATCCGCCTATATGATATGTTTTGTATCTTCAGGAGTTCGATTGGAAGAAACGAGGAAAACAAGCTAATGCCGCACCAAACATGAGCCAAAAAGGTAGATTTTGAGTCAAGAGGAAGTGCTATTGGGGCACCATGCTAGGCAGCATGACCGTGCCACCCCAAGAATTAAGAAAAAGAGAGACAGCAAAGTGGCATGGTGGGACCGTGCCACATGCCACGACCGTGCCATTTTAGTGACTCCTAGTTAATTAGGATGGCGTATCGTAATTAGGCATTATGTGATTTTCTCTCTTCTTCTCTCTTGAAAGAAAACGGCGACTTTAGGGTTTTTAGATCTGAATTATTATTCTTGATTTCGAAGCATTGGATTGGGATTGATTTTATGCATTTGGTAGATTATTGCTGCAGTTAATAAAAAGTACATTCCTTTCCCTTTTTCTCTTATGTTTTAGTTCAAAGTTAATACTTTTAATCATGTTTGCGTTCTTGATTGTGATTGTGATTGAAATGATGGTTAGAGGCTAAATTTGTTGACTTGGATTGGGCATAGCCCTATTGTGCGAATTGGAACCATGTTCTGGGTTTTGTGAATGAATACCTATGTTTATGACTGAATTCTCACTTAGCACACCAAGTGTTCGATGAATTACCTGAAAGGATTGAATTCCTGTTCTTAAGTTAGGGTTAAGGAGATCAACGACAGTTGAATTCTTTACTTAGAGCTGCTTTGTGAGCAATTTAATTTCTTAACATAAAAATAGTTAGGAGTTCAATTGGGAATAACGGTTACTTAATCCTGTGATTTGGTTGATTCCTGTTTCATGAAAATAAATAATTAGGATCACATAACTAGTCTAACGACCTTTAAGAGAAGGCATAGATGCGCTTTAATTGGTAATCATTCCATTTCAATTGTCTACGTTGGTCGAGTTGCATGACTTAGTTTATAGTCGAAGGAGCACAATAGTGTGGTGAACCCTAATGCAGGACCCTTGTCAGTAGTGATTAAGATAATAGCAGTAGTCTTTAGCAGAATAGAACTGTTATTTAGTGAAAACCAATTTTAGTAGATTCGGGCCTAAATAGAGTATTATAGATTGGTTCGATGGTTGAAACCGAGTTCTCTGTAGACACGACCCGTACTTGATATTGCTAGCTATAATTGGCACCGTGCACTTGTGGTAACACATTTAAGACTAACATAACTCCGTTGAAGGAGATTGCTCTCCATACCAAAAGTATCCTAGAAAGATGAGAGAGAATTGGATTTTATTCAAGTAATTTTGAAAGAAGAAATTGATTAGTTGTTACAACAGCCTCACTTATCCCTTTTATATATAAGCTTAGTAACACTATTTGCTAACAAACTGATGATGTTAGCCTAACTAACTTTCAACTCAGCTATAATTGATTTGTGGGCTGGGTCTCAGGTCTCCAACACCCCCACCCCTTAAGCTTGGGATGATATGAAACATGCCAAGCTTGTTTAGTAGATTCCAGTGCTACATAGAAGGTAGTATTTTGGTAAGTACGTCTCCTAATTGAGAGTGTATAGGTAGATAGCTTAGTTGAAGTAAGCCTTCCATAACTTTGTCCCTAGTAAAATGACAATCAACTTCTATATGCTTGGTTCTTTCATAGAAGACGGGTTTGTGATCAATGTGCAAAACAAATTGATTGTCACAGTGTAGAGTGACAGGTATGAGTTGAGTGACCCCTAACTCTTGAAGAAGACTGACTAACTAAGTTACCTCAGTAACTGCTTGAGCTATGGCTTTCTATTCAACTCTGCGGATGATCTAGCCACTGTGCTTTGCTTTTTAGACTTCCAGCTGATAGGTGACTTGTCTAAGAGCATGATATAACTGGTTATTAACCTTCTATTGATAGGATAAGAAGCCCAATCTGAGTCAGAATAAGCATTGAGTTTTAAAGAATCAGGACCCTTAAAGAGAATTCCCTGGCCTAAAGTACCAGATATGTATCGTAGTAAATGATCCAATGCTGTCATATGAGAGGAGGTTGGATGTTGCAAGCACTGGCTCAGGGTCTATGCAGCAAAAGCAATGTCTGGTCGTGTATTAGATTAAAAATTGAGCTTCCCAATATATGTCCTACAGACCGTAGGATCTTCCGAAGGAACTCCTTCATTGGATGTGAGCTTGCAATTAACTGGTAGACGAGTGACAGCAGGCTTTGCATTCAAATGACCAGAACTTTTTAATAACTCTTGAGTAAATTTCCTCTATGTTAAACTCACACCATCAGGTAGATGGCACACCTCAACTCCTAAAAAATAGTTGAGGTGGCCCAGATCCTTAATGCCAAAAGCTGGATGCAAACTATGTTTGAGTGCTTGGATCTTCTTTAATACTTGATCTAGTGAGCAAAATGTCATCAACATAAACTGCAGCAACGGTCAAGTGTTCTCTTGTATTTTTGAGAAATAGGATATAGTCGTTCTTTGATTAAGAATGACCTTGAGTTCTTAGAAAATCATCCAATTTAGAGTGCCATTGCCGAGAAGCTTACTTCAATTCATATAATGACTTCTGTAGTTTATAGACCTTGTTAAGAGGATTGGGGATTCCTTGTGGCATCCTCATGTAAATTTCTTCATGCAAATCCCCATTTAGAAAAACATTGTTAACATCTAACTGGAATAAAGATGATTTCTTTGCTGCTGTTAAGGCAATGATGGTTCTTATAGTAGTCATTTCGACTACAAGAGAGAAAGTTTCATTATAATCTATACCTTCCTTTTGGGTGTTACCATGAATGACCAATCTGGCTTTATACCTCTCCAATGACCCATCAGCCTTAAGCTTGATTTTGTATACCCATTTTGAACTAGTGGCCTTCTTGCCATGAGGCAAATTAACCTCTATCCAAGTATTATTTGCTTTTAGAGCCTCTATTTCAGTGTTCATGGCCTGGATCTAATGAGGGTGGACTGTAGCTTCTTTATATGTTGTAGGCTCATATAATTGATCAAGTTGAATGATATTTTGCTGTTGTACACAGGTCAAGGTAGAGAACTTGACTAAGTTACACCAATGAGATGTTGTGGACAAATAAGACTGTTGAGTATGTGAACACAAGTAATCTTGTAAGTAAGATGGTGGTTTTGGTGTTCTAGTAGACCTTCTAGGTTGTACTTGTCTTTGTGGTTGTGGCTTCGGGATCTGAGACTAAATAAAGGAGTTGTCATTGGATGGAAAGAAGTAGAAGGTGAATGACTAGAAGGAACCTAAATAGGAGAAGAGTGAGAAGTAGTAGAAGAATGTGGCTGGGAATCAAGAACATGTGTGGTGGTAGGAGCTTTAGGCTGGAAATCAATATTTTCTGATGAAATAAAAATGTGATTGGGTAAAACTGTACTAGAACTTTGAAAATGCTAAAAAGGAAAATAGGTTTCATGAAACACCAAGTCTCTATTGTAATGAATTCTCTTAGTGACTAGATTATAAACTTTGTAGGCCTTCTTGGCAATAGGATATCCCAAGAGTACATAAGACTGTGCTCCAGGTTCAAACTTTATTCTGCCATGTTTCAGCCAAAATTTCTTAAATGATCATATGAAGGTTGATCATGAAACAAAACCTCATAAGGTGTCTTAAAACAATCACTAAATTCGATAATCTATTAATCAAAGAAGTGGCTGTCAAAATGTAATCTCCCTAGAACCTTGCAGGTACTCTTGACTAAAGCAGCGATGCTCTAGCAACCTCTAAAAGCTGTTTATGTTTTCTTTCCACAACCCCATTCTGCTGAGGAGTGTCCATATAAGAGGTTTGGTGAATAACCCCTTGCTTCTGTAATATGCTATAGCATGCTGATCTCCAAACTCTAAACCATTATCCGGTCTAATAATCTAAACTTGAGCATGAAACTGAGTGCCAACATAGGTAATGAAAGATTCTAGCATGGAAAAAGCATTACTCTTGTGTGATAACAAAAAAACCCAAGTAGCTCTTAAATAATCATCAACAATAGAAAGAAATAGTTTGAAACCATCATAAGTAGCTTTCCTATAAGGACCCCAAATATCTACATGTAAAAGCTAAAAGACATTATTTGCTTTTGTATTGCTCAGAGGAAAAGAACTTCTATGCTGTTTAGCTTGAGGACAAACACTGCATATGGTAGTAAGTGGCTTGCAAGGCAGAGTTTTCATATGAGCCATGTATTGAGAAGATGGATGACCAAGCCTGTAATGCCACAATTCTGAAAATGACAAACAGGTTGGTTTTTGCTGCTGAATACAAACTGAAGGTGCTTTGTGATCTAGATTTACTAGGTATAACCTTCCTTGTTCCTTACCAAGAACCACTTGCATGTTCTTCAAAAGGTCCTGAATATAGTAGGAATTTGGTGTGAAAACCACATTAGAAGATAGATGTTTGGCTGATTTACGTGCTGAAAAAAGATTGAATTGAAAATCTGGCACATGGAGCACATCTTATAATCTAATTTCAATATTCAATGCAACGGTGCCAATGTTCTTAACCTGCTCTTGCCTTCTATTTGGCATTGTTATGTAACAGTTATGTGTCACAGGTTTATATGACTGGAACAAATGCAGAAGTGGTGTGATATGATAAGTGGCTCCACTATCTACTATCCAACTTTATCTTAGTTGAGCAGTGAATAAACAAAATGACTTACCAGCCAAGTATGCAAAATAAGTAGCCTTCACATTTGATGAGATTTGGGTATTTTGTTTGCTTAATAAAGCAAGTAACTGCTCATATTGATATGATGTCAAGGTATGATGTCCAATTGGTTCACACTGCTCTGTGGGATTAACTGAACCAACATCATTAAATGGTGGTCCTGTACTTGTGTATTGCACTGAGGCTGCTAATTGTTCAACCTGAAATTGTTACATTTTTATACCCTTTATTATCTAATAATTGTTCGAAATAAATTATTAAATTAGAATTTTAATATTATTTTATTTGTTTTGTAGGAATTTAGAATTTCGGAAAAATGGAAAAAATAATGCTCATATGATGGACATTGGTTTAGATGGAGAAATAAAGAAGATGAAAGATGACTGGCCCAGTAGCGTGCAAGCCCAGTAGACTCCTTTTTCTTTCCTAGCACCGGCCCAACCCCCTTCTCCCTCTCTCTCTGTTTCACTTAATTGGTCACGTGCCAGGCACGGGACACAGCAGCCCCCGTTTTGGCCTTCTTTTTCTTCTTCGTTCCTTCCCAGCTCCATGAACAGGGCCATAAATAGAACTCTTTGGCTTCCCCATAACCGGCCATGGCTATCTTCCTATCTCCTCTCATTCAATTGTCTGTTACACTCTTTCTATCTCCTCCATCATTATCCATCAAATCACCATCTTCAACACTACGGTTATGGTAAATGGAGGGACCAAAGGGTGGCTCAAATGGAGGTTACAAAAGTTGAATGGCAGAGCAACTGGCAGGAGGTAGCAGGTGGAGAGTAGAGAATACATAGGCAGAGTTTATTTTCATGCTTTTGTTTATTTTTCGTTCTCTTTTTACAATTCTAGATCCGTTCTTAGCAATTGAAAATTGGGGTAATTAGCCTAAGTTTGACTCAAAACGAACGAGAACTCTAATTTTGGAGGTGAATTTGCGAGTTGTTCGGTTCAAATTCGTGCATTGGAAGCTAGCTCTTACAACTCTGGTGCTCTGTTTCATGTCCCTCTGTCTGTTTCATGTCCCTCTATTTGATGTTCAAAACGAAAGAGAACCCGTGCTTCAGAGATTTACGTTGATGCAATAATTGCAACCAAGTGTTGGTGCCCTGAATTATTCGCAATTTGTGTCTTCCGTTTTCTTGTGGTTGCCTGCCTTCATTGCGAGCTGTCATACGTCTCCCAGGATCGTCAATTAATTAGGTCTGTAAATTTATTGTAAGTTGGTTGATTTTAGCATCTAATTTCAATTTATGTTAGAATTTTTGGTAACCTAATTTTATAACTCATTCCTGAGGATCGACACTTTCAAGTATTACAACGTTAACCGTACGCTTGCGGAAAAATCACAACATAATCTTTTTCCCTTTTCAGTTTGTTCTCTCAACCTTTGTAGTTTATAGCACTTGTTAATTGTATGATCAAGCCTTCTATAATAATTACATGGTACACTGGGTTTTCTGGTATCTAGGACATTGTGATGCTTTATAGAAGGTTGTGAACCATGATGAGCAGCTTCTGTGGATAGAAAGATGAAACAGGCCTGCTATGAGAGGTATGATGCCTCTGCTGGGAAAGAAAATCTGAGGATTCAACCATCTCAGTCGGTTGACTATTGAAACTCCTCAATTCCCTCTGTTGTTCCTCCTGAAGTGCCATGCTACTTGCTTGACTTACAAAGGGCAATGGATCAAGCATGAGATTATTACTTCTAACTACTTGATAACTCTCATTTAGACCCATCAAAAACTGTAAGAGTTGTTTCCTCTCTATTAGTTTCATAGCTGAACCAGTGGACTCACGAGAACATGGTGAAACCAATGCAACATACTCATCCCAAAGTCGTTTGCACTTACTAAAGTATGCCGAAACAGAAAGATTACCTTGAGATAAATTGCTCATTTCTTTCTGTAGATGATAAATCTTAGTGCCTTGACTGAAATTAAACCTCTATGACAAATCCTTCTAGATTTGTGTAGCAATTGGAGTGTAAATGATACTTGCAGCAATATCTTTACTCACAGAGTGTAGTATCCAAGAAATCACCATGCTATTACATCTTTCCCAAAGACAAAGCGATGAAGAGTTAGCTGCGCGTTTGGTACACTCTCCAGTCATAAATGACATTTTATTCTTGGCAGTCAAAGATACTTCACAAGACCTCTTCCATTGAGCATAATTGTTACCAATGAGATGATCACTAGACAAACTACAATTAGAACTATCAGAATGACGAAGATAAAGAACATGTCTAGGATCAAGACTATAATTACTCAAAGGCACATGATTGTCTATATGTACAGCTCGGTTCTCTGAGCTCTTAACCATATTTCAAACAAATTTGTGCAAGGAACTAAACAAAGAAGGATCAATATCCAACAACTTAATGGCGCTAACGAAGGATTAGTTTAGATAAGATCCAGGATTCAAAAGAATACAATCAAGAACAAAGAACATACTGTAAAGAAACAAATCAAAGGTAGAGAATCAAACTCCAATGATTTGCACATCTCTAAAACAAGATGGATGCTCTGATACTATGTCAAATTTTGAGGGAGAAATTAGATTTTTCATAACTCCATTGAAGGAGATTGCTCTCCATACCAAAAGTAAACCAGAAAGAGGAGAGAGAATCGGATTTTATTCAAGTAATTCTGAAAGAAGAAATTGATTAGTCGTTACAACAACCTCACTTATCCCTTTTATATACAAGCTTAATAACACTATTTGCTAACAAACTGATGATGTTAGCCTAACTAACTTCTAGCTTAGCTATAATTGATTTATGGGTTGGGCCTCAGGTCTCCAACAGCTTGTGTGGCATTTGTGGCACTTGGAAGTTCTTGTACGTAGACACATCCCTTCATAGCCCGTTGTGAGGCCTTTTGAAGGTGATATTTGCCTCTTCTATCCACCATTTTTACATCTTTCAGTGAGTGTGTGCCTGTAATATTGAATCTCCTTTGATCTCGTTATGCCCACTGTCATTAAGATTGTTCTTATAGTCACTCTTGCCATAGTGGATTCATTGTTGTTATGCCCTTAGTTTTCTTCCAATTGTGGTTTCCGTGTAAAATTGGTGTGCCCATTAATATTGTGTTGGTCATGCTTATTTTTTACAATATCCACATCCATTCATGCTTCTACATATGCTATGCTTAATTTTATTAACTATTTTTCCTAAGTAAAAGTCATTAGTTAGTGTTTGTGTGTGTCTACACACACACCCCTTACCCTACGAAAGCGAGACTCACACTGGGTGTTGTGTGTGTATATACATATATATGTGTGTGTATGTGTGTGTACATACATAAATATACCTACTTGGCATTATTTGAGGTTATCACTTTAAAACACTGATATTTTTTCCCATTTTAAAATTATGATAATCCATACCTTGTTGATCCAAAATAATACAAATTTACTCCAAAAGAGGTGAAAGATTTTATCTTTGACAATTTTAAAATACAAACCGTCTCATAATCAATGTCTCGCTTCACTGTGATAAACTTCTTTCATGGGCATTGAATGCTTTTGGAATTCTATTAGACTCATATTAATATGAACTCGTGCTTGCACGGAACATTTAAACTTTGAAAATTGTCTTTAAAGATTAGTATTTTTGTTGAAAAGTTGTAACAATGATTTTAAAATAATTTCATGAAATACATATAGATTGATGGGACAATAATGATGCAATTACTTTTCCCTTTTAAGGATGTAACCGCCATTTGTACACTACATTTGGAGGCGTAAAATAATTTTATGACATAAATTGGATGGATTACATCTCGTATGGGAATCTAAGGATGGCAGTCAAGGATGACTTTTTGAACTAGAGAAGCTTATTCACAAATGTGTTACATAAAGGAATAAAACCTTGTCACACCCTTGTGAAAAAAACAGTCCAATTTTAAGGTCTAGAAGCTCTGAATTCTTTGAAGTTTTAACCGCAAATGACAATATTGATTTAGTCGTATGTATCCATCTTAAAAACCAAAACAACGAAATACTCGCCTGTGACTTTACACCAGATAGAAAACCAACCTGGAAAAACATGTTGAAAACTCATTGGCACACACAACACAGAAACCCAATTTGATCAAATAACAATAATAAAGTTTAACTAATACAATATGACATACTTTTGAAGTTTATCGAGGATAAACAACAATTCTTCTTGATTAGATAAAGAGATAAAGGTACACCACCAGGTTTAGCCACTATAACTATCGAGAGTGATAATTGGCACGAGATGTTTGCACCAAAGACACCCAAAATAAAAAAAAGCAAAGCACATACTCTAGACAGAGGAAATTATTTGATATGCAGATAACAAACAATTTTATGTTGGGATAACAACCTTGCCAATCTAGATGACCAAGTGAAGACAAATTTAAAACCATGAATTAATATATAAATAAAAAAAGGAAGTAGGAAACAAAGCACCCTATGCGGAGAAGGGCAAAGGGCAAAAACTATTGATTAAAGATGTTATAACTCTTACAGAAATCTCCTAATAAAATCCTAAAACTACATCCAAGTGAATAATACAACATAAAGCCACAAACACTTATAGAAGCATACAAAATAAAATAAGAAAATAAGGGGGATAGAAAGAGGCAATCACCGGTAAAGGATGTAGCACTACGAGGGCAGAGTACAATATTGGACTTCAATCAAGTATGCCACTCTAGCTCTAATGAATTAAAATTGACATTAATGCTATAAAATTTTGTTTTGACTTGCTCACTTGCTGAATTATAATAACCATTTAATTCCACTAACAAATCAGTGTTAGATTTTCATCACCCGTATCTGCTTAACTCACTAACCACCATCAAATTTCTCGCTTTTCCCCTTCTATGTCCCCTATTTAGTACTGTCACCCAAAAATAAATCCAACATTAAAGAACAATCTAGAGACCTCATCTCAGATATAGTACACAGAAAAATAAGTTCATCCAAATAGACATCAATTTTGGACTAAAATCAATTAAACCAAAAATATCATATTAACAATGCTTAAAATTAGTGAGCTTCGTGTCACCATCCTAAAACATTCAACATGTTGTGCTAGACTTTTAATTCCCATTCTGTCTCCCATCCTATGTCAACAGCGGACGCCGGACACAAATTATTCTCAACTTCAAAGTCTCCCAATAATAGTTGGCCTAAAAATTTGTTTAAACATTTTGTATGAAATTCTCAAAAAAAAAATCAATAAAATTTTTTTAAGATGAATTGTCATAAAAACTAATTAGAATTTGTGAACTTAAGACAAAATTCATATCAACAAAACATCTTTGAACAAAATCTCTAAATTCACATTATCCTACATCCCATCTTGTCTCCCCTCATCTTGTCACCGTCCCCACAGCAAGAACCTAGAATCGAATATACTCACTGCCGTACACCTTTTATTGAGCCATTACATTAGGGCTTCATTTTTGACATGTCTTTAGACATTTAGTTATCTGTATGGAGTAACTTTTTTTTTCGAAATCTATTACCCCCCAACCCCTAAATGAATATCAAGTAATTCAATCGTTAGAAATTAAAAAGTAATTTAATCATTAAATTTTTTAAATTTTAATATCCGACAATTAAATCCACCTTCAAACACCACCTAGGTTTCGTATAAGATTTTACACAAGAATTTTGAAAAGCTCCGACACAAAACAAAAGACCCACAATAATATTATAGAAAGTCAATCGGCTGCTCGGCAATGTTCAATATCATATGATTACATCAAAGAGTATAATATACACACACACACAAAACAACACCTCTACCTCGCAGTGTGAGTCACACTTGCATGAGGCTTTAGGAGGTTTAGATATAGTGGTTCTAGTTTTGCAAGCATCACCGCCAACAAAGATGTTGGCTCCAGTAGATCCACAAAATATTTGAGAAAAAAAGAATTTAGAGTTGAAAATTTGCTGATTCAAAAACTAATGAAAAATAAAAAATACTAATTAATTAGCTGAAACAGTCCATAAAAATTTGTCATAAGCACGGTAACAAAACTCATCATATATA
>JAKOGI010002509.1:2500-20000 GCA_029747015.1 Carnegiea gigantea
GTTAGTTAGTTATGCTTTGGAAATGACATGTTTAGTTGATTAGTTATGCTTTGAAAATGGCATGCTAGTTGGTTAGTTATGCTTTGGAAATGACATGTTTAGTTGATTAGTTATGCTTTGAAAATGACATGTATAGTTGGCTAGCTATGTTTTGAAGATGACATGAGTATGACATGCTTATTTCCTAAATATGAATTATGAATGTAAGCTAGCTTCATACCTTGCAAGTTCATCTCAGTTCATCGCGTACTTTACTTAAGTTAAGGATATGTATATGTTTATATATGCTTGATGTAGTGCACCACCGGATGGTGCTGCTTGCTCAGCTAAGTGCATAAGCCCTATTGCACATTTCTTTATAAGTATTCATGACAATATGATGTGGTTATAGAATTGAAAATCGAGATAGTAGTCAGATGGCTTGAGGTTGAACTAATGAAAGTTTGAGGTCCTTTGTGGTCGGTGTTGTGTGAGGAGGGAGCCTGGGTTGTGTTTAACCGTAATCGTGTGGATTGCGAGGCCATGTATGGCTTATTCTACTGAGTTAATTATGAAGTGTTTGAATGTGTTACGTGCAAACTCCCTTCCCTTTCATCTCATTAAGTTTCATCTTGCAGTAAGGGTGTGTTTAAAAAAGAAGCCATAACTATTAGCAATTGATAGCCTATTTTAAATATACGAATACAATTTTGGGAGTGGACGCGCTAGAATGGGGGAATCTCTAAGGAATTTAAATAAAAAGAGAGTGCGATGTATGAAAAAGGATTTTGCTGCAAGAGGCAGCAAACTCATTAGTCGTTATGACTTATATGCTTTAAATTGGCCAAGATAATGTGCTTTGGACAACATGACATGAATGATGTTAGCCTAGGGGATAAGTCCTGGTACTAGAAAACCCTAGAAGACCCTAACAAGGGTAATGGTCTAATATGTTATATGTAGCCGTCCCGAGAGTAAGAGCTTAAGCGCGAGCATTAGGTCTCACTATGGGGTTTGAGAATAGATCTCACCCAATCAGTACCCTGTAATGATCATGCCAGATGTATTTTCTTAATAAGCAAAGAAAAGTAGTAGGCATTTTGCCATTTTAAGTATTTCAGAAGAAAGTAAGTTTTAAGGGCCATCAAGAGGCCAGATAAATGAAATGTGAAAAGCTTATAAGGGTCATTATGCGACCAATACAAAAGAGATTTCTTATAAAGAAAATAAGCCTCAACGAGGCTAAGAAAAGAAAGTTTTTATTGGCCTTAAGACTCAAAGCAAAGTGTTTTTAAGAAAAGAAGGAAAGCTTTCTGTGCGTGTTCTGTGCATTTCTTATGAACGAAATGTGAATGAGATTTGGAATGTGTGTACCCTATGAATGAGATTTCAAGTAAGGGCAAGTAAAGTGTTTTCATGAAAAAGAAAGATTCTGATGTACACCCCACGCACATCTTATGAATAAGCAAGTATAGTTTGAATGGAATCTCGAACAAAGGATGGCCACATCCTGTGATGCATCAAGCGTATGAGTCTAAATGTACATGTTTTATGAAAGAAAGTTTTTGTGCTTAGCCATCATGCTTGCTTATGTGTTTAAGTGCTTATTAGTAAAGAAGTTTGGACATTCAGGGACCTAGAAATGAGCTTGCATAGCTAGATTGAGGTTCATGGGTAATAAACCGTTCTTGGAGACTATGATTATCTAATATGATAATAATACATTAATACGTGATATGTGGCTACTAAAGGCACTATTGCCTGTAATGGTTTTGGTTTTAGGGGGTGGGGAATACTCACAGAGTGTGTGGTTGCTCATCCTATTACTCTTTCCCCTTTTCCCCAGGTTTGCATTATGACATGTAAAAGCTAAGTCACTTATGCTAAGATGGATTCTATTCTTGCTTGCATGGTGTCATGCGTGCCCTTTTGAAGGGGTCTTACATGTTTAATGAAGTCATGTAATGTATTCCTAGAATTATAAACGTTTGTAAATAAGTATTCTAGTTCATGTAGTGTATTCGGTTTAGGAGTCGCTCTATACGGCCATGTGTGCCAACCATCTTATTAGTCAGTTGTCCTTTTAGATGAAATCAGTTACGTTTTGGGATGTAAACCCCAGTACTCCGGTTGTGTGAACCGTTGAGTCGTATCTTTCATTTCTCCTATATTATTGAACTATATTGTTTGAAGTACTTCGAGAAAGTTGCTCGTTGAGTTATGAACTCTGGCGTGCAGCCGTTGAGCTTATTTTAGAATGTTATACACTTCCGTTGATTTGCAGGGGTTTATTGTAAGCTTTTACCTTGAAAACGGTCAGTTTTTAGGGGAAACTCTATTCGTTTTGCCCCAAAAGTTAAGCAGGAAGAAATAAAACGTAATGCTCCTGGCCGTGGGGCTCGAGGTGTTACATTAATGGTATCAAAGCAAGGTCGTGTAACCATAGGCCACGACCTGAGTCTTGCATTTCATTTAGTTATCTAGGGACGCGTTCATGATGATGTGATATATGCCTGCTTTGCGTGCAAACGTGCGTTTTATGTGAACGTTGGTGCGTTTAGTTACTTGTGTGCAGCTTGAGTGAGCTGATTAGTTAGATGAAAGAACCATTTGCTAAGGTGCAGGCTGAGTGGCTCGTATTCTCATGGATAAGTTAAGTGTTAGCTCAATCGAAAGTTATTTTGCTTATATGCCTTGGTGATTTTAATCGAAAGTTTAAAGAACATATGATTTGAAATCGAATGATTAGAAAGCCTTAACTCTAAGGTCATCTTTTCCCCTAAAGTACGATTTGCTCCTCGAGCCCCATAATGCAGTAAGCAGACGTACTCAAAGGTTGGTAGAGAGAGAGCTAGAAGCAGTTAAACTATTTCCTTTTGAAGACCTAAGGACCCTGAAAGTTAAAGTCTTTCAGTTCGTGAATTAAGGCTATGCATTCGCATTAGAAACCTTTCTAATGGTTTGGTTGGGTCTTATTGTTGCAACCGAAGGCTCGCAATTACTTTACAATAATGCTTGGGTTAGCCCTACGAGCTTAACTCTCTGTGTGCAATCAAATGATTTTGAGTATCCACATGCCAAGGTATATGCATTATCGGATGTATTAATGATGATTTGTTACAAGTGATTAGAGGTAGTTTTCTATGACTGAAAATCTCACTAGGGGATACCCCCTATATATGAATTTGGAATTATAAGAAATGAAATGATATTTCGATAAGCTTGGATATAAATTAAGTAATAATAGTGCGTTTCTCTTGATCGGTGCATAAGAGTCCTGCGTTCTGCATTTCTCTTGACCATTGTATGAAAATTATCCTCATTATCTAGCACGATGCTTGCTGTCACTTGTACAATGTGCTTGATGTCCTATGTAAAATTGGTAGTGTCCTAGCTATATCAAACCCCAATACACCTAGAAAGCGCTAAAGAGAAAGGACCTAACAAACTTTGGAATTATTACACCATATGCATCACCTCTTTACCTCCTAGGACAACAATCTATGCCTTCCTAACACTTTCTTAAGCACAAGCACCAAGTATAAAAGCAATGATGCCCATAGTAGAAAGTAGAGCCTTCCCATCTGCACTAGGAGTTCCTCGGACCTCCATAAGTACCTGTGAGGCAAATGCATCACAAAACCTCAATGTATATTCGTAAGGCCAATAATGCCATCGTTCTTACCCCCATTAGTTGATTTTTGGCCAACTCCAGACAATTTGAACAAACCTCAAGGCATAACCTCAACCTTAGGTTTTAAATGAGGGTTGCATTCATGTATACTTGCCTAGATGTTTTTTCGTGAGACACTACTGTAAGTCTATGTGTTTTAAAGCATAAGCATAATGTTATGCAAAGTGTAAAGGTCACGGAAGCCCATATAATTGCTTAAGATCAATATACACGGTTATTTAAGTGTCTTGTGAATGATTGGCTCAATAAATTCATATCTTGGTATTTGCTTGACTCAAGTTGATTTAGTATGTGACTTGGCTATCCAGATGATTTAAGTTTTGTAATTCATAGCATGACATGACCTCTGACTCATTGTCTGCATTCTGTGAATACCATGATTCCATATTATAGCTAAGTAACCACATACCCGCGTACTTGAAGCATGATGAGACGACCCTAGAACCTTGCATTCATGTATCCTTGCCTTTGTTTGGTTGATCATATTAGTGCAGCGAAAGCATGTAGGCCCATAAGCCACAGGCCCAGGATTTGTCTAGGAGCACAATCATTCATGCATATGAATCTATGAATTAAGAGACGATTAGTCCGAAATGGGGACCTTAGAAAAAGCCTCCACACTATCAAAGTCATCAACTTACATTCTTATATTAGCACCTTCTTCTCAAGTTGATCTTATCGACACGTTATGCTAGTTCATGCAATTCATGGTTCTTAATCTTTAGTGCTCTGACGTTAACCCTACGTGATACCAATGTGGTCATGTTAACCCTACGTGATGCCAATGTGGTCTCGAGTGCTACTTTAAGTTCCGTCATTGTCAATATGGCGTAATTTAATGTCTTTGCTACCTTAGAGTAATGTGGTAACTTTCCAGTTAATGATTTAACCTTTGATTAACCTAATATCTTCATGCTTTTGAATGAACTTGACAAAGTTAATGCCCCTCATACGACTTGGAAATGCCCTGTCCAAGTTACCATGAATGGAAGACCTAAAAGTTACTTGAAATTGATATATATTTATAAACATAGGAGTATTAGTTACGCATGCTTTCGTTTTGTAATTGCTTAGATGGCTTTAAGTTACTTGTGATTCCTGGGCTTGAGAATACTAAATTGCTGATACTATACGATATTACGCAATACTGTTGTGCTTAAATGATGCTACATATTCTAAATGTGTTATAGGAGTCTCCATGTTAATCATTGTGATCCCAAAAGTGGCCTGAATTCATGTTTTAGAATGAGACCACTTATATATGACCTTAACGAGTCAACTACCCAATTGTCCGTCCTTTAAACTTCAATTCATAGCAATGTATGTGCATAGAGTTGTTGTTTACTAGGTGGATTCAGTATAAATTATCGAAAGTCTATGTTCATCATTAAAACAAGCTCAATATGGTTGTCCATGCTAACTCATTTGCCCCTCTTCAATGCAATTTGCCCTCGGTGCCAAAATAGAGTGAGTAGATGCTTGAAGATGATTGGCGAAGAGGAGACTGAATACCATAATCCTTTTTTCGGCTTTCAACTAATTATAAAACAACATTTTGGATTATAGTGCGAGTTGTGTAGATTGTGTCATATGTGTGCACATTTTAGGAACAACTGATCATAGTTTGGGAATTTTAGGGATGAAATTCTCTTCATAGGGGAAGAATGTAAAACCCGTATTCTTTATTTTTCGTTAAGCTAACTATCTTGCCTTCTACGTCATAAAATTTGTATTTTTATTAACTATATGAGTTAAGTTATTACTGATGTGCTTAAGTGAATGATAATTTTATTAAAAAGAATTACTATTGTTATTATTCATTTTAAGGTTAATTCATGCTAATTTATACCGATAGTTTAATTTAGTTGTTTCTCCAATTTGATTAGGACACCGATTTTAGGACATTTCGAACAAGCTTAGATTGAACGTTAACATATTTGGGATCAGGAACTTAGCTGTTGTAGTAATTGAACAAAAAAAAGAAAGTACAACAAAAGGGGGCCAAGCCCCTTTTCTCTTTCACGGGCGAACACGAGCAAGGGGGGTTTCTCGAAACCCTAGCCCCGACCTCCCCGGCAACCACCAAGCAAGAGATAGAGTGGGGGAGAGAGAAGGGGAGGGAGGGAGGTGGCACTGGTCAACCAGCGACGGAGGCAACGCCGGTGACTGTCCGTGACCTCCGCTGTGACACCAAGACAGAGAAAGAGAGACAGATTGAGCAAAAGAGTGAGGGAGCAAAAGGGGTTCAAGGCTGGCGCGACCCACACCGGTGACCATCGTAACTGAGGCCGACGACTAGGCAGCAGTTGAGCCTGACTCCGGTGACCACCAGTCGAAGCGACAAAAGAGGGCAGAAACCAGATCAGGCAAGGCTGATTCGAACTGGGCTGGAAAAGGGGTCGAATTGGGTCTCTTTTTGCGAGGGTCAAGCATAGATTTGGGTCTGTTCGTGTGGTCAAGGAGCGTGGAGTCAAAGATGTGAGTTTTCAAGCACCTATGGTTGAGCCTAAAGCCCTTCGAGCGAATCCTCAACTGGGAATCAAGGTGGGTGTTTCTCGCGTCCTAAGTATTAGTAAATTCGAAAAGATTTTCGCCCTTAAATGCTGCTGCATGCTAGTTAAGATCAGTAGATTAAATAAGAACATGATGACTGATTTTGCTTGTTTCATTTCGACTGAGATTGGCATGGGTTGTGCATGTTTAGTTGCTGTCAGAAACTGCTAGTACTGAATTGATTTCCATGCCTACGATTAGTTTAGTTAATTCATGCCTGAAAGTAACTTCAAAATAACCTAATAATGCTTCCAATCGATATAGGTTAGTTTAGTTAAATGACGCTTGAAAATGCCTTCGAATCGATGTATGTTAGTTTAGTTAATACATACATGTAAGTAGCTTCGAAATAATATACGAATACTTCAAATCGATGCTTGTATAATGGCAAAAGTTCACACATGGGCAACCAGGAGCATTTCTTTTGCTGGAAGGGCACAGTTGATTAACAGTGTCTTATTTGGCATGTTTAATTACCGAGCCTCCATTTTTCTACTCCCAACCGAGGTTGTTAGATGGATCACTCAAATTTGCAGGAATTACCTATAGGGGGGAACTGAAGAGTACAATAAAGCTCCCCACATATCATGGCAACACACTTGCTTGCCTAAAAGAAAAGGGGGCCTAGGAATCAAGGACTTTATAGCCTGGAACAAGGCCATTGTAGCTATGCTAGTGTGGGTAATAGCCAACAAAAAAGATGTGCTATGGGTGAAATGGGTGCATGGCCGTTACCTAAAAGGGAAGAACTGGTGGGATTTTATTCCAACCAAAGACAGTAACTGGACATGGAAAAGATATGTTGCATTAAGGAGATGTTCAAGCCAGGGTGCAGCATTCCACAACAATGGGATTGGTAGGGCAGTGGCAATTATTCTGTCAGCAAAGGTTATCCCTTATAATTGACTGTTAGCAGGAGAGTGGCATGGGCTAGGCTTATATGGGCTAGAACAGTTATACCTAGGCACTCTTTTATTGCCTGGGTGTATACACAGCATAGACTACCAACATAAGCAAAGGATGAGTCAGTATATTTCAAGTATGGACACACAATGTATGATGTGCAAGACTGCTGCAGAGGATGACAACCACGTGTTCTTTGAATGTGATTGTGCAGCTGCAGTATGGAGTGGACTAGGTAAATGGTGGAAGCTGGCAGTAGCAGATTATGGCTCGCAAATGGCATTAAGCTTGCTCAAAAGTAAAGATCCTAAGCCTCGTAACTAGATTTCATTTGCCATTTTTGCAGCAACATTATATTTCACTTGGAGTGCCAGAAATCTGGCAATTTTCAAACAACAATTCATTACTCCACAGCGCACAGTATAACTAATTCAAGAGCAGGTCAGACACAAAGTTTTGTTTTTAAATACCATATCATGTAAATATTACACATATATAGATGGCATACCCCAATGAGAGGTTTTCTGAGGTTTTTAGTTAAGTATACTACTAAACTGATGATGCTTCTTAAGGTGTAAATAGCTGCTTCTGGTGGTAATGAAATTTTCCATTCTTACCAATATATATATATATATATATATATATATATATATATATATATATATATATATATATATATATATATATATATATATATATATATATATATATATGTAGTATATATAGATATATATATATATATATATATATATATATACTATATATATATATATATATATTATATATATATATATATACACACACACACACATACATATATATATACATATATATATATATATATATATATATATATACACACACACACACACACACACATAGATATACATATACATATATATATATATATACACACACACACACACATATATATACATACATATACATATACACACACACACACACACATAAAAGTTATGATATTTTTATAAAACTTTTACTCGTAATTTAACTACTAATAATTATTATGTTTAGATTTTTATTTAAGTTTATTTTATTTTATAAGTCTTGACAAAAATTAGAAAATTGTATAGAAAAATTATGAACAAAGAAAATTAGACCTATTTGGCATCAAGTGCTTGCCTCAGCCCACATTCTAGCTTGGCCCGTTGGGCACTAAGATCAAATAAAGAAAAAGCAGGGAAAAAAGGCAAAAAATAAATAAATAGTCGAAACACATAATCCCTGCTTTTCCTTCACGTGAGTCTTCCCTGTCATATTTAGGGATGGGAGTTATACTCGAACCCAAAAAACCCGCTCCATTTATAGCAGATATGAGTACAAAAAATTTAAAAAAAAATGAGTATGGGGCAGGTACATTGAAAATGGGTATGGGTGGTATGGGTATGGACTCGGGTATAGGCGTCACCCGCCTGATATCTATACCCGCCTTGTACCCGAATTATTTTTGGGCATAAAATAAATTATTGAATAGAGTTTTAAGCTTTGAATGTTGGCAATTCCTTTACAAAAAAAGGGCTCATACCCTAACCCATCCCCAACTATGCAATGCATCCATTTGTGTGCTCATTTATTATGCTAATACATGAAGTCACGTGAATCGTGACTCAGAAACCTAAAATCATAACTCATTTGTTGTGTCACTCACTCCCTCATTTGTTGTATCCCTCACTCATTCCAGTCATTTCGTGAATGCAATTTTTATTCATGAGCTAAGTATGGACTCATGCACTTAATCTAATGGGTATTGGATTTTTTCAGAACATTTTGCCTAGTTGAATTTAGTTTTATGAATTTCTTTAGATAAAAGAAATTATCATACACGATGGGTATTATATTTTAATATTTGTACATACCTGAATGAACCCTGAAAAACCCAATAATTATGGGTATGGGGATAGATTTTGGAAACCCGATGGATATGAGTGTGGGTATAAGGATGACTTTCAAAAATGGGTATGAGTGCAGGTATAACTCCACCCCCTGTACCCACCCCACACCCATCCCTACTCGCCTTCCTTAATCTCTGTCTTCCCTTGACATGCTTAAAAGCACCCCTTATTCTTCTCTGTTTCTTTGACTCCACTCCTTTATCTACACCACGAGAAATCATTACCACCGTCCAACATCATCAACAACATCCACCATCATCATCAGCTAACAATTGTACACCTCTCTTCACCATATCTCTTCCCCTGAATGCCAGCCCATCTTATTTAGCACCATCCAACTCAATGCAAAATCAACCGTTAAGATGAAGAGAGGAAATTAACTTTGAGGCTTATAAAAGTAAGAACAAGTATTGAATTGAAGGTGGCTATGGTTTTTAGGTAGTATTAGATAGATTTTAAGGTGTAGTTTAGGGCTTAATTTTCGATTCATTTTCTGGTGTTTTAGTTTGGTTTCAGATCTATTTTTGGGTTTGTGATTTCATGTAATTTGATTGTCAATCCTGCAAATTTTTAATTTGAATTTGAATGTTTTGAGTTGAATTTGTGATTTGTTGCAAAGAAATTACTTGATTATGGGATTAATGTTGATGCCCTTCTCCCCTCCACATGTTCTAAATCCTCGCTCAATTTTTGAATTAAAATTACCTTTATTTTCTGCATTTTGTGATTGAATTGTACTTTGTCTTTGTGGGACTTAAATTGAATGCTTGAGCTTGGTTTGAATCTGGACATCACTAGGTGATTCTCGAGTCCCCAACTTGGATCCGTTTGGGAGCTTCAACTTTGTACTTGCTCTATTTTAATCTTAAGGATGAGCAATTTGTTGCAATCTCGGGGCTATTTTGAAATTTCTCCCTCCCTGTTTCTCAACTTTCTGTTTTCCTCTTCTTCTTATTCTCGTTCTTGTTTCTAGTGTCCCATGATTTTTGATATGCCTTAGGGTGATTTGAGGTCATTCAATCCTGCGTTGACGGTGAAAAGTTTGATTCTGGGTGGAGCTAGTAGCAACAACACCCATGGTTCCCTCGTTCTGGCCGTCTTCAATCTTCATTATTGATATTTACAAATTTTGAATTTTTCGACTCCTTTATTCTATTTTATTTCATTTTATTTCATTAATTTAAGGCCATGTTATCTTTGTTTCTTTTCTTTATATGCGTCGTTGATTTCTATTTTTGGTATTAACATATCACATAAATGAAACTTGAAAGATATTTTGTCTTCTTGTCTTGAAGAATAGGAGGATGATGTTGATTTTTTCTTATTTTGGATGTTCTTTCCTTGATAAAGTTAGCTTAGTTTCTATTTACTTTTTTGTTTTATCTTACACTCATTTGAATGATGATGCTAGTATTAGATTCTTGGTTTGAGTTTATTAGTTCTCTTTGAATTACTTTATTTGGTCTCATGTAGTTAATATTAGATTTATGAGTTCAATATACTCTTTTGTGACCTTAATTTCGTCTCCATCCCTAGGGGGACGACCCGTAAGTTATACAATGATAAGTTGTATGCTTGTGGCTATATTGTTACATTAAAAATCACCAATAAGCTTTTAGTATCGTTGCCAAGAACGGCCGCATGAGACTAGGTCACATTTTTCATTTATTTGATACTTTTATATTAGTTGTATATGGTCTAATTTGTCTTTGTTTAATTCTTTATTAGAAGTGACTTAGGTTGTTTTACTTTCCCTCAAAAAATTTCTTAAAAATAAAAAAACTAAAAATTATGAAAATTTAAATAAATATAGCAACTTTATGTTTCCCTCAATATGAACATGAAGTATTTTGGTGACATTTTAGTAGGTTTAATGACTTTTGTGCCCAATGTGTTGATCGATATTTCGAGAAATGAAAAATTTGTTAAGTGATTTTTAAGGGCCTTGATGATGAATATCAGGGTCATGTTGAGGCTATTGGGAGATTGGGAAATTTGTTTAGCATGACTTCAGATGAAATTTGGGGATTTAATTGACTCTTTGGCTCATAGTACTTGGGATTATGACAATACCAGAGGAATTTTTAGTTACCCCCGTCCCGACCTTTATGTAATGCATGTTATACCTTTGGATGAGAGTCAGTTTAGGGGTATGCCTTATGAGCATTCTCATAATCCATGTGCTCCTGTTTTATGTGATTATTATAATTTATTTGATCATGATGTTAATTCCTATCTACTTCTTAGTAGACCACATAGGTTAGAGGCATTGGTTGTTTTGAATGGAGGGCTTTACTTGCCTAATTTATGCAAGACCAACCCTAGTTTGGGCTGTCCCACACCTGAAGTCAGGTCTTATGAGACATCTTGATGTTAGGAGTGAGGCAACGATTCCTTTGGGGCATGATTTTTACATTGATTCACATTTGGATGACTTTAACGAAGTGAGTGATTCCTCATTTCCTTTAGCTTTGCTCCCTTTCTAAAGTTTAGCATAGTTAGTGACACCCTTAAAGGTAGTATGATTATTCATGATTTGTCTCTTCCTTTGGCTCCCTTAGGTGAGCTAGAGGAGGGAGATAAGCTTGAGATTGATGCTAACTCTGATGATCAGTATGGCATATTCGTTGAGTCAGAGGATACCTTTTATGAGAAGCATTCCCTTGAGGAGCCTTACATTGTGGAGTTGAGTAAGGTTACACCTCATTTGAAGCTTGTTGATCCCATTCGTGTGAGCCTTCCCTTGGCCTAATTCCCATTTCTCCCTTGTCACCACTTTCTTCCCTCTTAGGTTTCACCCTTCTTTAGACCCTCCTGAGTCTATTTTTGTAGAGTCTGAGACTTATGTGCCTCGTTAGTCACCGTTTAGATTAGACTCCTAATGATATTAACATAAAAAGACTTGAGGATAACATTGAGGTGAAGGACTTGACATCAGGCCATCTTCTAGGCATTAACTTTCATATTTCATTTGATTGGCTTTGTCGAGATCCTTTCCCCTCTCCTCTTAGAGATGTTAGATTTCATTTAGGGCATTCAAACTACATTAGATAGTCTATGCATTCATATGGTCACAACATTGCTAGACCTTTGATTTATGTGCTGAATTTTGCATATTCACAGCTCTCTTTTGATTGGGCTGAGAGCTTTGATAAGCTCAAGAGACCCCTAACCTATATTCCATTTATGCACTATATTTGGGGCACACCTCCTAATTCTTACTCCTTCCATGTTTATGAGGATTGTTCCTGAATTTTTGGGAAGTTGTTACAAGCTTTGGGGGGTTTTGATATGAGTAGTAGCTTATGAGCTAAGATGGAATAGATGATACTCCATGGACCTTCTCAACACCATCTGAGTGTAGTACTAGTTTGGGTACATTCAGCACCTAATCTAGTATGATCATTCATCCCTTCCCTATTCTCCTTTTTCTTTCCTTTCTTTTCTTTCTTTTTGTACATAGTTGTAGATATTTAGTATTGGGATTGTATGGGTAATTGATTTTGAGGTGATATTTGGAATTTGTTAGGCCAAGTTGGCTATGATCATCCTGTTTGTTTTGTGTGTTTTTGTTTATTTCACTTTGTAAATATATGTCAGTGTTTTCTTTGATTTTTTTGTTTTAGTTATTTTGTTTTTGTTTTGATTTGTGTTTTGTTCGGTGATGTCATACGTTTGTATATACTTGCGGATTTATATTGGGTTCGTAGTTGTGTTGCATATGCAATTGCTTTTTAGTGCCTTACTTCCCACAATAAGGACATTGTGGAGTTTGGTGTTGAGGGGGAGGTTGAGGTTTCCATTTGTATATATTTTTTAAAAGTTTTGAAAAATTTAAAAAGATTTTTCCTTTTCTTTAGGGATTTGTGTTCTTTCTTTGGTGATCACCATATCATTTTGCTAGGTTGTTGAGTTATATGTAAATAGAGTTTGCATGATAATATGACTAGGTCAGGATGTAGATTCAATTTTTCATAATAACTCCATCTCATATGTGTGATTTTGTATCTACCTTACTCACTTTACTATCAATTCTTCGAGTTTTGTTGTTCAGTTGGCATATGCACTTTTTATTTCTCGAAGTTACCTTCTAAACACTTGTAAAAATCTAAAAAAAAGCCTAAAACTATGAATAAAAATCCAGGCACCAATGTTCAAAACTACTATCTTTATTTCATATCTTTATTCACTTAAATATGTGCTATATATCTTACTTGATTAAACATCGATTTGGGCAACGAAATCGGTGCTTTGCACAATCTCATAAAACCTCTTTTTAGGGGAAACCCAAATATTTGTGAGTCAGGTGGGTTTTAGGGTGTATGCATCCTAATTCGTGAAAAAGGAAAAAAAGGGGGAAAAAAGGGAGCGAAGAAGTTAATCAGGCAAGGAAACAGGGATCATGTTAATGTTAGCAACTTGATTCATAAGGATTGATTCACATTTGCACAGTACTAAGGTATATATATCATTGCATATTATTTGTGGGGTGAAATGAAAGTCAGGATGCATCTTATGATATAGATTGTTTTCCAATTGTACATTGTATTTGTATATAATTTGGTGACTTAGTAGATGCGGTGATGTAATTGTCCAAATTTTGTACATAATTTCCCCATTATTTTATATATGATCATGTTTTGAAAAAATCAAAAAGACTTTCCTTTGTTTTTGAAAAAATTTTGCAAGCATTCACTTGAAAACCCTTACAAGACCTCGCTCGTTCACTTGGGGAACCGAGGGGTTTAAAGAACTTATTGCATATACTATATGCAACTGTGATTCCTACAAAAGTGAATTAAGATTTTTCTTTTTCTTATTTTCCATTACTTTTTAGGTAGTTTAATTTGTTTTACTCAACTATGAGCAAAAGCTATTTATGAAGGTATTTGTTTATAATGAAATTATGATATTTTTGGAATACTTTTACACCTACTTTAGCTCCGAATAATCATTATATTAAGATTTTTATTTGAATTTATTGGATTTTGAGGGTCTTGTGAAAAATTCGAAAAATATACAAAAAATGGTGAAAATTGAAAATTAGACTTATTGGCTATGAAGTGCTTGCCTCAGCCCGCTTTCTCACTTGGCCCATTGAGAAAGATGATCCAATGAGAAAAAAGAAGGAAAAAAAGGGAAAAATAAATTAAAACCCAAGCACCCCCACCCCTCCTTCACATTAGTCTTCCCCCTCTCCATTCTTAATCCTTGTCATCCATTAACATGCTTGAAGGTCCCCCAATTCTTGTCTATTTCTTTGACTCCACTCCATCTACACCATGTGAAATCAGTAGCACAATTCACCATCATCGTCCATCAACAACTATGCGCCTCTCATCACTAAATCTCTTCCCCTCAATGCCGTCCCATCCAATCCGCACCATCTAACTAAGCACAAAATCAGCGGCCAAGATGATGATGTAGAACTTAGGAAGAGTGTTAGAGAAATAGAGAAAGGCCTCTTCAAAAGCTAGACACAGGAAATTAATTAGAGAATTTGAGGGTAGAGAGAGAGAACCAGGGAAGAAGAAAGATTTTTTGAGAGGGAAAGTAAATTGGTATTTTCATTCATTGACTCCTCAAAATGAGCATCTCTCTCCTAATTATATAGTCTAATATCTAACAAACCCCGTGACGACTCAACCCATTGAGAAAACTCATACTAGTAACTCACTACTATTTTAGTTACATAAAATGACTTATAACATACCACCCTTCCTCAAAGCAGCCTTGTCCTCAAAGCTGAGAGTTAAACAATTTCAATGTGTTATTTTTTTGTCTTCCAACTGGCAACACCTATTCTTAAAATTTGAAGGGATTTAATCCTGTCGAAGCTTGTGAACTATAGGTGCTCTAAAAGACTAAAGGTTAGAAACATGGCTGCTAGCTAGACTAGAATGCAAACATCAGGTGCAAGCTCACTCTTGTGACCACTTTACCTTGAGGTCACCTACAGAAACCAACAGCATCCCTAACAATGAAATGCAAGCATAGACACCATGAGAACATCTCCAAGAGTTGGTAGCATGCACAAGCTCACTTGTTGCAACTATTTTCCCTCTTGGATTAAAAACGAGCAATGCAACTTCAAGTTTATAAGTAGTAAGATTTTCAACAAGCCAAGTATACAAGAGGACCAATAACTCTACCTTAAGAACACTCTATCCAACCGTTATTGCATAACCCCCCATATAGTGAAGACACCAATTTTTTCGGATGAAAAACAACATTTATAGCCTCTAGATTATATATCGTATAAGAATCAGTAGGCAGCCATTTGGAAAGAGACAACATTCCACTATGATCACAGGTAATAAATCAAAAGGATTTTGTCCATTCCCATCAATGGTCCTCCACAAACAGAAAACAGCAACCAATTTCAATGAATTCTAACTATGGGCCTAGAACCCACTTCCAATCCAATATGAAAGGTAACTACAAAGGCTTTTTATCTTGTTAGTGCATTTCCTTAAGTAGATTCTGACTAAATTCCATGCAACTTTCTGACAACAACTTGCTAGATAATGCACTTATTTCTAACTACTTACAAATGTTGACATGATCAAGTTTGAAATAGACTTCATCACTTTCAGATTGCTCATCCAAGTTTGAAACTGTAATATTCCTAAGCATTTTATCAAACAATTATTGGACATTACCTTACTGCTCCTGCTATGTATTTGAGGCCGATTTATCATTTGGACGTGAAGTAGATCTCTCAAGCAATCTATTTGGACAATTTAAACCACCTAATTGCTCACAAGATGAAACTTTAGAACCTTCTTGCAGATTCTCTTAACCTTCCCCAAGCTACTCATCTGACTTGATACAGGTATTTCTCTTGAGACTTTTATCGAACACTTGAAGGGCATCAACTAGTGGATGGTTCTCTAAATAAAAATTGTACTCCATGCTGTCATCATCATCCACTAAGGCAATCAAGTAATTTAAGCCCATTTTCTTGCATTTATGCCCAGGGAGATATATTTCATCATACAATTTGCATAAACCCTTTTCCTATTTTTCAAAGATTTCGTCTGAAGAAATTAAAGCATGGGAGTGAATTTTCTTACTCTTTATAGCAGCTTTTAATTGGGTAGCTATCGTGCTTTTAACCTCAATATATGGTCCCTTCTCTTTCCTTTTTTAACTGTCACGTTGCTGCTCCATCATTGTTGTCTGCTGAAGAAATGAGCATTGATATTGCTCAAGCAAACTCTTCAGTTCTTCGATGGCCCCCAGAGACATTAGTGGCCCCCTTTTTTTTCCTTTTCATTTTTTTTCCGGAAAAAGTTCTGATGAGAGCAATTCAATTGGATCGAAAATGCTCTGATACCATTAATGCAGAACTTAGGAAGAGTGCCAGAGAAATGGAGAAAGGCCTCTTCGGAAGCTTTACACAGGAAATTAATCAAAGAATTTAGGGGTAGAGAGAGAGAACTGGGGAAGAAGAAAGAGTTTTAGAGAGACAAAGTAAATTAGTATTTTCATTCATTGACTCCTCAAAATGAGCATCTCTCTCCTACTTATACAATCCAATATCTAACATACTCCATAACAACTCAGCGGCTGAGAAAACTCATACTACTAACTCATTACTATTTTAGTTACATAGCATGCTTTGTAACATAATTGATATAGGGCTTTAGAAGAGCCCATTCCAAAAGCTAGCTCAAGGGCTAAGAGAACCTAAAGCCTATATAAACCCCACATCAACCCCCCATATGGTTAATGTGGGACTCAAGTCCCATACCTTGCAATTGGACCATAACATTCCACCATGCTCCGTAGCCGAGGCACCCGCGTGCTGGCTGTGTGCTAGAACCTTTCTAGCCCTAGGCGAACATTGCAATACTGGTGTCGCTACCCAAGGTGCGAGAACATAGGGACATGGGGTTGGCTCTGATACTGATCGATACAAGACTTTGAAAGAGCCCATGCCAAAAGCTAGCTCAAGGGTTGGGAGAACCCAAAGCCTATGTAAACCCTACATCAACCCCCCATATGGTCGATGTGGAACTCAAGTCCCATACCTTGCAATTGGACCATAACAGATGAAGAGGGAAAACTGACTTTAAGGCTTATAAAAGCAAGAGCAAGCAACGAATTGAAGGTAGTTAGGGTTTTTCAAGTAGTATTAGATAGATTTTAGGGTTTAGTTTAGGGTTTGATTTTCGATTCATTTTCCCATGTTTTATTTCAATTTCAGATCTATTTTTGGGCTAGCAATTTCATGCAGTTTGATTATGAATCCTTCAAATTTTTGGTTTGAATTTTGAGGTTTTGAGTTGAATTATGATTTACGGCTTTACAATTGCTAAATTGTGGGATTAATGTTGATGCCCTTCTCTCCTTCACCTATTCTAAACACTTTCTCATTTTTTGAATCCTAATTACCTTCATTTTTTAGGTTTTATGATTGGATTATACACTATTCTGTGGGATTTAAATTGAA
>JAKOGI010002509.1:30000-67500 GCA_029747015.1 Carnegiea gigantea
GCTACTTATACAATACCCCTATGCTTAATTTATGCTCATAATAATTGTTATTTTTAGATTTTTATTTGATTTTATTTAATTTTATACGCGTTAAATAAATTGGAAAAAAAGTAAGGCAAAAAAATTAAAATGAAGCAACCCTAAATCTATCTAGCCCCATGGGCATGCATGCACCACGTGCCTCCTCCCACCTATTTCTCAAATCCTTTCTCTCTCCTCTCCCTTGGGTCTCACCGGACATAAGCCCGATACTCTCTCTCTCATCTCGTTTTCATCGCCACACCTCTCTCTCTCGCTTGAACTCCTTTCTCCCTCTTCGAGCCACCAGCACCATGCCAAACCACACCACACCATCTTCATCCTCATCCACCAGTGACCCATGGATTGCCACACCGACAGCCAGCTTGCATCAGTTCCCACCATCTACGATATTGTTGATTGAAGGGCCAAGATTGACATGGGTTGTGGTATAAATAGAAGGATGCAGCGATGCCAGCTAGGTATCAATCTAGGTTTTAACTAGGGTTTTTAGTTGGTTTTGTATTAACATTTGCAGTTTAGAGTAGATTTTAGGGTTTAAGGTTAAGCTTTCATTGCCTTTTGATTTTCATATATGTTCTTCAAGTTTCATAGAGCTGATGTTTGATTTCGTCAATTTAGATTGTAAATTCATGGTTTTGAATCTGCTAGAGTACTAATTTTGGCATTTGATTTCGAGTTATTGTAATTTCATATCCCTTATTTTTCAAGTTTGTTCGATTGCTTTGCCTTCTTTTCTTCTTGAGCTTTAATCTTAATTCACTTTGTATGGCTTTCATTTCAATGATTATACACTAGAATTTACATGAAAATCGAATATAGATTGCTATCATCAATATTCGAACCATTGTCTGCTGTGTGTTCATCAAATCTACTTAGTTTTTTGATTCAAGCTATCTGAGATTAGAACATGAACTTGCTGCAATTAAAAGCTTGGGTAGAGTTCTTGATAGAGCAGGGATACCATTGTGCTTCATTTTGTGGGTTATTCTGACTCTTTGTTCTCCAATTGCTTGGCATTTGTAATATGTTAGTTGCGGTATTGCCTAATTGAATCTGGACTGAGCTCTAAAGCAAGGAAGCCTTGAGCTTTATTTATCCTTTCCTTGTTCTGATTATTTCATACAACTTTGATTTAGGTTGTTGCTATGGACATAGGAATAGAACTTCGAAGTTAATTTGTTTTGTTGTTTTAAGAGCAGAATGCTAATTTTTCTCACTTTGGGTATTGTTTTCGTAATAGGGTTAGTTTTAGTCAGTTCATTTAATTTATCTTATGCTTAGTTGAATGGTTATGAATTTATAGATTCTTAGTTTGAGGGTATTAATTCTCTTTGAATGATATAATTTGGTTTAATGTAGTTAACATTAGATTAATTAGTTAATCCACTCTTTTGTGACGTTAATCTTTTCGATCGTCACTGTGGAGACAATCCTTAAGTACTATGACGATAGTCATATGCTTACGGCATATATTCTATATCTAAAATTATGCAGCAATTGTTTTGGTTCCGTTGCCGAGGACGATGGCGTGAGATTTGGGTCACATGGTCTTTTTCCTTATTTTCTTACTAGTGGCATCTATTTTCTTATCTTTTGTTTATTCGTTATGAGCATTGACTTAGATTAGTTTTGGTTATTTCTTGGAAAATTCCAAAAAAATTAAAAAAGCCTAAACTTAAAGAAAAATTGGAAAAAGCTTTTAAAAAATTAAAAACTTTAAAAACTTTAAAAACAAAATGGTAAGTTTCTATTTCCCTCAGTTTGAGCATGAATTATTTTGGCAAGACTTGAGTAGATTGAATGAATTTCATGCTCAATGTGTTGATTATTGTTTCGAGAAATGGGAAATTTGCCAAGTGATTTTTGAGAGTCTTAATGATGAATATAGGGGTTATGCTGAGACTATGTACCCTGGGAGTTTGGATTATTTGTTCACTAAGACTCCCGATGAGATTCGCAATTTCTTTGAATATTTAGCTCATGATACATGGGAGTATGACAATACTAGAGAGACTTTTAGTTGCCCATGTCCTGACCCTTATATGATACATGCTATACCTTTATTTGAGCGTCAGATTGAGGGTATATCTTATGAGCACCCTCATACTCCATGTACTTCTATTTTATGTGATTATTGTGATTCCCTTGACCACAATGTTAATACTTGTCCATTGCTTGGTAGATCACACAGATTAGAGGCATTGGATGCTTTTAATCGGGAGAATTACTTACAAAGTTTACTTAAGACTAACCTTAGTTTAGGGTCTCCTACACCTGACCTTAGATCTTGTGATGACTTTGATGTTAGGAGTGAGGCATCAATTCCTTTAGGGCATGATTGTTATAATGATACACTTTCTGATGACTTTGAGGTTTCGAGCGATCCCTTATCACCTTTTGCATATGTATCTCCGCTTGAGACTAGCACTTCCTTGGATGCCTTTGAGGATGTCTAGATTATCCTCATCCCCTCTCTTCCTTTGGCTCCCTTAGAAGAGCTCGAGGAGGGTGGTGATTTTGAGATTGATGCTAGCTTTGATGATCAGTATGGCTTATTACTTGAGTTAGAGGATACTTTTTCTGAGGAGCATTCTTTTAATGAGCCTTTTAATGTGGAGTTTAGTGAAGTTTCACCTCACATCGAGCTTCTTGATCCCTTTTCTAATGAGCCTTCCCCTAACTTAGGTCCCGCCCCTCCCATTTCATCTCTTTCTTCTCCCTTTCCCCTTGTTGTTCCTTCTCTAGACCTTCCTGAGTCTATTTTTGTAGAGTCTAGGACTTCTGTGCTTGGTAGTCCCTGTTTGGATCAAACTCTTGAGGATAGTGACATAGATAAACTCGAGGATCACTTTAAGGTGAAGGACTTGACTTTAGGCCATCCTTTGAGCTTTGATTTTTATATTTCCTTTAATTAGCCTTGCTTTGATCCTCTTCCCTCCCCTTTTAGAGATGATGTGTTTGATTTTGTTCATTCAGACCACTCTCGATGGTCTATGCATTCGTATAGCCATATGGTTGTTCGACCATTGACTTATTCATTTGATGTTGCATATACACATCTCTTGTCTGTTTGGGTTGAAAGCTTTGATAAGCTTAAAAGAGCCTTAAGTCGCATTTCATGCATGCATTTTATTTGGACTCTACGTCTTATTTCTAACTACGTTCATTTTTGTGAGGATGGTTCCTGGTTGTTTAACAAGTTACTTCGATCATTGGTTGGTTTTGATACGAGTAGCAGTTTGTGAGTTGTGATGGAGCAGCTGATGCTCCATGGTCCTCCTCGACATCATTTGGATGAGGTGTTTAGTTTGGGTGCAATCAGTACCCAGCCTGGTATGATCGTTCCACTTTATCCCTTGTTCTCCTTTTTCATTTCTTTTCTTTCTTTTTGTATATAGTTGTGGATATATAGGATTGTTTTCTTTTCTTTTCATACTTAGTTGTGTATACTTAGGATTATGAATTGCATAGGTGATTGATCTTGAAGAGCAATTTGGGTTTTGTTGAGCCGAGTTGGTTATGATCACCCTTGATTATGTTATGATTTTGTGAATATTTATTAGTTGTGGATATCTAGGATTGTGAATAGCTGTGGATATCTAGGATTGTTTTTGTATGATTTAGTTGATTGTTTTGTTTCTTTGGTTTTGTGAGTGTTTGATTTTCTTTGGTTTTGTTTCGTTTCATACTTTGTTTTATTTCCTTGTTAGTGTTTTAGTGGTTGTCTTTTGGTTTTGTTTTTGGTTTTTCTTTTCTTTTAAGTCTTGTTTTCTTTTAGGTTTAGTTTTGTTTAGTCTTTTATTTGGTGGCTTCTTGTTCATGTTGGGTATTTTTCTTGTTTTTCTTGTTTTTCCTATTTTTGGTGCTTCTTGTTTTTCTTTTGCTTTTGTCTTTTATTTGGCGGTTTCTTTTGTTTAGTCTTTTCTTTTGTTTTTGTTTTTATTTGTTTAGTCTTTTATTTGGTGTCTTTTATTTGTCTTTCTTGTTTTTCTTTTGTTTTTGTCTGGGTTTTGTTTTTTTTGTTTTGGTTTTGAGTGTTGTTTTTGTCTTTTTGATGTTGGATATTTTGTTTTGCATTTTATGAGTGTCAAATTATATTCAAGTTTTATTTTGTTAGGATGTCTTAGTTGGGGGGATTTTTTTGGGGGGGTGTATTGGTGGTATGTTTTTTGGGAATAGGTGATTAGTACTTTGTTTTTGTTCTATTGGTTTTATATTTTGCTTTTCATTTGAGTGTCATTTTGTTTTGTTTTATTTTTAGTTAGTTTGTTTAGTTTGGTCTTGTTTTATAGTTTGGCATTTAGTAGGTCCTTGGTGTTGTTTTGTTTTGGTATTGATTTGTTTTGATTTGTTTTGTTTGGTTGGTTTGGTTTTGGTTTTGGTTTTGGTTTTACTTTCTTTTGTGATTTTGATTTTGGTTATTTATATTTTGGTTTTGTTTTTGATTTTTGGTGCTGTCCTAGTTTGTATGTATTTGTAGATTTATGTTGGTCTTCCCAGTTGTATAGCTTATGTGATTCCTTTTTGGTGCCTTAATTCCCACAGTAAGGACATTGTGTAGTTTTAGTGTGGGAGTGAGGTGCCCATTTGTAAATATTTTTTGAAAATTTTCAAAAATTCAAAAAAATTTTTGTTTTTCTGTTAGGATTTGTGTGCTTTCTTAGGTAATTTTGATCCCATGTTGCTAGGTCCTTGAGTCATATGTAAATAGAGTTTGCATAATGAGACGTCTGGTTCAGGATGTAGATTCGGTTTTTCATAATAACTCTATCTCATATGTGTTGCTTTGTGCTACCTTGCTCATTTTTCCGTCAATTCTTTAAGTTTTGTTGTTAAGTTTGCATGTGAACCTTTTGTTTGTTGAAGTTGACTTTTAAGCTCTCGAAAAATGAGAAAAAAAAAAGTGAATAAAAAATCAGGCACCAATGTTTATAGCCGCTAACTTTATTTCATATCTTTAATTAGCTTGAATATGTGCTATTTTACTTGATTTCACATTTGTTTGGCCAATGAAATAGGTGCTTTGCACAATTGAATAAAACCCTCTTTTCAACGAAGGCTGAATATTTGTAAGTCAAACAGTATAGTGTATGTGCATTGTTATTCTCGAAAAAAAAGGAAAAAATGAAAAAAGGGAGCAAATAAGGCAATTAGCCAAGAAAACGGGGGTTGTGTCAATGCTAGCAACTTGATTCATAAGGATTGATACACATTAGCATGTGCACCAAGGTGTACATATCATTGCATATTGTGCACGGGGTGAAAAATGGGAGTCGGAATGCTTCTTTTGATTTGGATGTCTTCTGATTATACATTTATTTCTATATAATTTGTGACTTGGTTGCTAGGATGTTGCAATTGCTCGAGTCATGTACATAATTTCTCAATTACTTGTTTATATGTTCATCTTTTGAAAAAAAAAAAATCAAAAAGATTTTCCTTTGTTTTTGGAATAAATTTTGTGGGTACTTCACTTGTAGACCCTCACAAGACTTCACTCATCTACTTAGGAAATCGGGGGCTTTAAATGGCTTGTTGCATATGCTAAATGCAGCCATGATTCCTGTGACAGTGAGTTAGAATTTTACTTTTCTTATTTTTCAAAATTTTCAGGTAGTTTAGTTGTTTTACTCAAGGACGAGCGAAAATCTTGGTGTTGGGGTATTTGTGTGCGCCGAAAATATGCTATTTGTACAAAACACTTATGCTTAATTTATACTTATAATAATTTTTATTTTTAGATTTTTATTTGATTTTATTTAATTTTGTAGGAAATGAATAAATTGGAAAAAAAGCAAGGAAAAAAATAAAATGAAATAAAACCTAAATCTATTTAGTCCCCCAATCATGCGTGCACCACGTGCCTCCTCCCACCTATTTCTCAAATCCTTTCTCTCTCCTCTCTCTCGGGTCTCACCAGACATAAGCCCGATACTCCCTCTCTCCCTGTCTCATCTTCATCGCCATACCTCTCCCTCTCGCTTGAACTCCTTTCTCTCTCTTTGAATCACCAGCATCGCACCACACCACACCATACTACACCATCTTCATCCTCATCCACTAGTGACCCATGCACTGCCATGCCGACAGCCAGCTTGCATCATCTCCCACCATCTACGATATTGTTGATAGAAGGGCCAAGATCGACAAGGGTTGGGATATAAATAGGAGGATGCAGTGATGCCAGCTAGGCATCAATCTATGTTTTAATTAAGGTTTTTAGTTGGTTTTGAATTCAAGCTTGCAATTTAGAGTAGATTTTAGGGTTCAGAGTTATGCTTTGGTTGCCTTTTGATTTTCAAATCTGTTCTTTAAGTTTCACGGAGTTGATGTTTGATTTCATCAGTTTGAATTGTAAATTCATGGTTTTGAATATGCTAGAGTGCTAATTTTGGCATTTGATTTTGAGTTATTGCAATTTTGTATCCCCTATTTTCCAAGTTTTTTCGATTGCTTTGCCTTCTTTTCTTCATAAGTTCTATTCTTAACTCAGTTTGCCTAGCTTTCATTTCAATTGTTATGTACTAGAATTTGCATGAAAACAAAATTTGGGTTGCTATTATCTATATTCGAATCTACTTAGTTTTTTTGATTCAACCTATCTGAGAGTAGAACATAAACTTGCTGCAATTAAAAGGTTGGGTTGAGTTCCTGATAGAGCATGGATGCCACTGTACTTTATTTTTTGGGTTGTTCTGACACTTTCTTCTCAAATAGCTCGACATTTGCAATGTCTAAGTTGTGACACTGTTTAATTGAATCTGCACTAAGCTATCAAGCAAAGAAGCCTTGAGCTTTGTTTACCCTTCCCCTGTTCTGGTTATTTCATACAACTTTGATTTAGGTTGTTGGTATGGACATAGGATTAAAACTTGGAAGTTAATTTGTTTTGTTGTTTTAAGAGCAGAATGCTAATTTTTCTTACTTTGGGGGTTGTAATAGGGTTAGTTTTAATATGTTCATTTAATTTATCTTATGCTTAGTTGAATGGAGATGAATGTATTAGATTCTTAGTTTAAGGGTATTAGTTCTCTTTGAATGATTTAATTTAGTTTAATGTAGTTAACACCAGATTAATTAGTTAATCCACTCTTTTTTGACTATAATCTTTTCCATCGTCCTTGTGGGGACAACCCTGAATTACTACGACGATAGTCGTATGCTTGCTGCATATATTCTATATCTAAAATTATCCGACCTATGTTCTTGATTTCCCACGGCCACCTGCTTAATTTTAGGCTGAAGATCTTACTGAACATGTTGTCTAGTAGCTGAGTTTAAGCAAGCAACAATCTTCAAAATATGATCTCAAAAGGTATTAATAAATTTAAGCAAATCTTGACTTTTTCAAAAGTGTTAGCATATAAAGAATCATAATCTCATCTTATTAGCAACTCTAAAGAGATAAACATAATATGCATGTAATCAAGCAGGATGTAAGAGTAACCAACTTATAATTTTAACATGATTTAATCAAATTAAAATTTGTCTTTCATTCAAAATTTAAGCAAGGGTTTTAATGGAGTCAACAATCTCCCCTTTTTGATGAAAGGCAATATTTTACTTTGATTAATCATGAGTAATTAGAAGTAAAGGAATGAGATCATTCTTGCCAAAATAATTGATTTTTAGATGCTTGTTGTGCATCATAATTAATTTTGCAATATTTACAACCTTACCTCAATCAAGTATAGTGCTGCCAACCTTGACCACAAGCTACCATATGTCATAAGCTTACCATACATTACACTCACTGCTCATACCTATAACATATCATGAGATTACCATAATCATTGTTCATGACCATAACAAACTGTAATCAAGTGTAGATAAATTGAGTGTAGATCACGAATACAAATTTGTAATATTTTCATCCTCATCAACTTGGTCAATTATACATGAATAATCCATACATGATACTTACCAACTGGCCAAAAGTGTGACCACATCACTATCCAAAAGTGTGACAATATCACTGCACTATTTACATCATCGTCCAAAATCTTAAGACTGTTCTGCCCCTTTGACTTTCGTTAAAAATAAGGGGGTTGGCCAAGACACAATGTCGGGTATAAACGCGAGATTCTAAAGTGGAAAAAAAATAAAATAGAAAACTAAAAGCAAGTAAAACACAACACTGTCGAAAGTGTGGCATAGAGGAGTTGAGTGAATGAGCTGATTAGTAGATTAAGTGGCCTTCTCCAAGTCTGTGGTATGAAACTAGACAATTAGCTTGACATCATGATCAATGAGGCTAGTTAATTGAATCAACGCATCAATTTTCCTATTCATCAATGCCATTTCCAACTGAATATGATCAAGCTGGTTCCTGACTTCAGCTATGGCCCTCTTTCAACCCAACAAGGCCCTCAGCACAATAAGGGGAAGAAGGATGATCAGGAAGTGGAACCACAAGAGCAGAGGCTTCTTAAGCATTTAGATCAGTAACAAGCTGACACCCTCTTTACTTAGTTTTGTATAAACGAAGGGTTTTAAGGAAGTGAACATAAATCACAGGTATGGGTTGAATAATACAATTCTCAAGATCTAACGACACCTTAAAGTGGCGTGGCTAAAGATACAAGTGAATAGTTCAGCATATGGAAGGGATGTGGTACGACTCATACTAGCCACTCAATACATGTGATTGAGAATAATCGAAGCATAATCGACTGAATAACCATTCATGAGTCAGTTTACAGCTTAAGGGCAAGTTCTTTATAAACTTCTTTAGAGAGGTCTTTGGGATAAAAGATGCAAACAAACACATAATGAAGCAAACAAGGTTCTGGAAATAGAACGTGATATGGGAGTGCCTTATGCTAGCGTTTATAGGTAGCAATTTTTTGAGGAAAGCAAATTGAGCTAGGTATAGGCCTTTGGCTTGTTTGCTGGTTAGATTAAGAAGGGTTGTGTTAATAAATTTCTGCCCGAAAATTGATTCAAGAACAGTGCAGCTTAGGGTTATTTTGACAGATTTCACAAGACTCATAAAGAACATGCCATTTACACCAGATTTCATCTCCACATTGGCGTAAAATAACATAAAACGTTGAGGGTATGCAACATCACCTAAATTAAGCAATCCCAAACATTTGTCCTTAATCGATTTCTCAAAGAACCCAAATTTCTGAGAAGTGAGGAATGGAACATCTAATTTTTCACAAACTGATGTAGGTGTATTTTGAAAGGCTTAAAATCATTGTTGACTTCAAGATTAGGAAGCCAATCACCTGGAATTGAGTTAAGAGCCAAGTTTGGATCAGAGAAGGTCGTGGTGATGATGCCTGACCTTACTCCTGGTATAATGGAATAGGGGTTGGCTGGGTGGACGTTGCCTGGTTGGAGGTTCGGTTGGAGTTAGAGATGGTGTTGGGGATGCTCAATGTGGTCTTCAACTGATGTGTGCAATTGGACTGGAGGCAAAAAGGTCTAACCGGCACTTGGGTTGAGCAAAGGCTGCCGGATTCTTAGCTCTTAAGGGTCGATTGGAGAGTTTTGAAGCTGTCCTACCTCTAGTAGTGGTTGTAGTTGTCAATTTGATAGAAAAGGAGTGGAAATTCAGTTCAAGAGAGGTGGATTATGGTTTGTAGTATCAAGAACCCTAATCTGAGCCAAAGGTGAAGTAATGAGTTGAGATTTGAGAAATTTGGAAGGGAAATGGGAGAGAACATAGTGAATAGTAGGAATTTGGAGACGAGAAGCTTGCTCGACCATGGAGTGATTTTGTATGAGGAAGGAGGAGAAAGGGAGCTTGGAGAGGAAGGTTGCTTAGGCTAAAGAAGGGGAAAGAGGGAAGAATTTTGGAAGGAGTTTGACTTTGAAAAGAAAAGGAAGGTCAAATATTTTCCGATCTCACAAGATCACAAAAATTTATAAAATAGGGCATCACAATTTAACACCTAAAATAAAATTATATAATTGTTTTGAAAAATTATCCCACAGGCCCAAAGAGGAAGGAATTAAATCATATTTGAATTGCTTTCCTTTGGGTTGTCTATTTTTATAGGCGCCTTATAGTTAATGCCTTCAAATTATAAGTTCAAGTCCTTGATTTAGTCACATTAAATATCTCTAGTTTCTGCCTACAGTTTAAGGCCTTGAATTGTGCATTAAGGCCTTGAATTTCTCGATAGTGATTGATGGCTCATTGCTTTAGCCTGCAAGAGCTTACGAACACAATTAATACACAGTGATGGCTCCCCCTCAATTTATGCATCAATATTAATCATCCCAAGTTCTTGGCAGATATAATTTAATTGTTCCTCACTTAGGTGTTTAGTAAAAATATCGATAAGTTAAGATTTTGTCGGAACAAATTCTAAGGACACATTGCCTTTATCAATGTGATCTCGAGTGAAGTGATGACGTACCTCAATATGCTTTACAGGATTGGTCACGATATGAATGGCACTCCTGTTGTCATAACAAATATGAACATTCTTGAGATTTATTCATAAGTCGTGCAATTGTTGCATAATCTATAGGAGTTGTGCACAACATGCTCTTGCAGTAATGTACTGAGCTTCAGCTATTGGTAATGCCACTGAATGGTGCTTCTTGGAGCACCATGAAACAAGTGATTGACCAAGGAATAGACAAGTGCCTATTGTGCTCTTTCTGTCTACTTTATAACATGCATAATCGACATAAAAATATCAAATAAGAAAGAACTCGCCTCCTTTAGGATGCCGAAGTCCGAAATGTTTTGTACCCACCAAGTATCTAAAGACACGTTTTATGGCAATAAGATGGGATTCCTTGGGAGAAGATTGAGAGCCAGCACACAAGCACAAACTAAACATAATATTTGAGTGACTAGCAATTAAATGCAATAGTGAACCAATCATACCTCGATATGTTTATTGGTTTACCAGTTTACCATTAGGATCTTGATCAAACTTTGCATTTGATGCCTTGGGAGTGCTAGCAAGTTTAGCATTGTCCATTTTGTACTTCTTTAATAACTCACTTACATACTTCCCTTGATTCACAAAAATACCTTTATTGAGTTGTTTAATTTGTAGACCAAGGATGAACGTGAGTTCTCCTACCATGCTCATCTCAAATTCTCTAGTCGTTAGCAGCTCTGACAAGTATATCATCAACATAAACTTGTATGATAATGAAATCATCACCCTTGTTTTTTTATAAAAATGTGTTTTTAATTTGACCATGTCTAAAACCATTTTCAAGTAAGAATTTGCTAAACCATAAAGGGCTTTTTGATGTTTGAACACATGATTAGGAAGATCGAGATTTTCGAAACCAAGGGGTTATTCAATGTAAACCTCTTCTTGCAAGAAACCATTTAAGAAAGCACATTTAAGATCCATTTGGAAAATTTTAATGCTCATATATGATTCAAATGCTAAGAGAATACAAATGGCTTCTAAGCGAGCTATAGGGGCAAAGGTCTCATCAAAATCTATGCCCTCTTCTTGGTTATACCCTTTTATAACTAGTCTAGCCTTATTTCTTACCACATTCCCACTTTCATTTAACTTATTATGAAGCCCCATTGTGTCCCAATCATAGGGTGGTCCTTGGGTCAGGGAGCAAGCGACCATACTTGATTTCTTTCAAATTGACCAAGCTCTTCTTGTATAGCAATAACCTAATTAGGGTTGTCTGGGCCTATAAATGATTCTTAGGTTCAATGAGTGACATAAAAGACGAAAATGCGTAAAAATTTCAAAGAGAAGATCTAGTTCTTATACTAGTAGATATATCGGTAAGTAAGTTTTCTGGTGGATGATATGACTTGTATTTATAGCCTTGTCTTAGTTCATGCATGGTTTCTTCATTTGGAGCATTTGTTGATGGTTCTTCTTCATTTATGGCATGTGGCTCTTCACTTGTAGCAGGCATACTGTTTTTAAGATTTGAACCTTGAGGTGGCTCTTTTTGTTCTATATTTATCTTGGCTCTTGCTTCTTCTTCCTCCTTATCATCATCATATCTGCTCAGCTTTAACTCTTGAAATGAAGAGGAGCTTACCCTACCATCATTAGACCATAAAAAGCAATGTGAATGCTATCTTTAATTATTCTAGTATGCTTATTATAAACATGATAAGCTTTACTATGCATGGACTAACCAACAAGAATGCCTTCATCACTCCTAGCATCAAACTTATCTAACCTCTCCTTTCTGTTGTTGTGAATGAAATATTTACCACCAAATGTACAAAAATGATAAATATTTGGTTTCCAACCTTTGACAAGTTTGTAAGGAGTCCTTTTTAAATAAGGTGAATTAAACAATGATTTAAGGCATAGTTTGCTATCGTAACCGCTTCTGCCCAAAAAGATATTGGAAAACTACTTTCACAAAGTATAGCCCCAGCCATATCCTCTAAGGTACAGTTTTTCCCTTCAACCACACCATTTTATTGAGGAGTCTTAGGTGCTGGAAAATTGTGCGAAATACCAAAGTCATTGCGAAATTTAATAAATTCGTTTTAATCAAACTCCTTACCATTATCACTTCAAATAGAAACAATAGGTAAAATTTTGTAATTTTGTAATTTTTGCAAAGCTTTGAGAACTCATGAAATGCTTCAGTTTTCTCTTTTAAAAAAGAAACCCAAGTAAAATATGAATAGTCATCCACAATAACAAGTATATATCAGCTACTTGTGATGCTACAAATAGGTATTTGACCGCATAAATCCATGTGAAGCAATTCTAATGGACGAGATGCACTAATGCATTTTTTCGGCTTAAAGGAACTACGAACTTCCTTTTCTTTTCCACATGCATCACAAGGATGATATTTCTTAAACTTGTATGAGGGTAAGCCATATATTAAGTCAAGCTTGGATAATTTTCTATGGTGTGCATGCTAGCATGACCTAGTCTACGATGCCATAACCAAGTATCATCAAGAGAGGCTTTAAAACATGATAGTTTATTAGATGAGATGCTATTCAAGTTAATGGCATAGACGTTATTTATTCTAAGACCATATAGAATAGTATTGTCATCATGCACATTTTGTACAATACAATGAGAAGAATTGAAGATAACATTATTACCTTTGTCAAAAAATGATTGGATATGCTTAAAAGATTAAATTTTAATCCTTCAACACGATATATATTTTCTAAGGATTTGGAGGGATCCTTGTCGATCTTACCAATTCTTATGATCTTACCAACTCTATTATTACTGAACGTAACACTTCCATATTTCTTTTTCTTGATTTCGATAAAGAGAGATTCATTTCTACTCATGTCCCTCGAGCATCCCCTATCAAGATACCAAAGTCCCTCACCAGCTTTTAGTTATACCTACAAAACAATAGATCAAACCTTTCTAGCCTTCGCATTGAATTTGAGTTTAATATTAGTTGTGACCATATTTTGTGGTCTTTTCCCTTTTGGTACCCAAACTTGGATAATTTTGGTATTTGGCTTTCTAAGAGGACATGAGCAAGAGATATGACCCTTCCTTAGATAATAATTGCATATGGTGTAAGCTTTGTTTCTGGATGTCTCTTGAACAAAGAAATTTTTGTATGTTTTGTTTTTGTTAAAAGAGTTATACCCAATACCTTCTTTGCTGAAGGACACCCTTTGAGATCCTAATAACTTGTTCAAGTTATCTTATCCTTTAGAAAATTTCAACCCTACCTTTTCACGGCCTTCATATTTGGATTGGAGCTCTTTCTTTTCTTTTTCAAGAGTTTCAATCCTTGGGTGAAATTCATTATTTGATTTTTTGTAAAACTTTTTTTTTCAAAGGGCAAATCACAAATTGTTTTCTTCAAAATCTTTATCTTGGACAAATATTCTTGCTCACATTGAATGCATTTAATGCTTAGACTAATTCGTCCTTAGAATACTCAAGAAAGTCAGAGCAATCGACCTCATCTAAGCTTTCATACTTAGTTTCATCTTCTTGGACTTGACTTTCATTTACCATACAACAAAGGTTTGTCGCTTATTCTTCTTCATTATCACTATTACTTGAGTCACTATCACTCCATGTGGCTACCATTACTTTCTTAAATTCTTTCATTTTTCAGCTTTCTTTTGTAAAATAGGGCAGTCTTTCACCACGTGCCCTGGCAAACCACAATCTAAGCATGGACCAAGATTAGGCTCAATTTTATTTTTAAAAGGGTTTGCTACCTTTTGAAGATTTCTCATTTTTCTTTGAAGAAGATCCCTTTTTGTAGAACTTCTTGGGATAGAATCTCTTTGACTTGAAAATCTTCTTTAGTCCTCTTGCGATCATCGCCATGAGTCTTCATCTCCTTTGCTTGCTTCATCTTCCGAGGAGTGGAGTTCTTTATTAGTAGTTTTAGAAGCTACTCCCCTCTTTGTCTGAGTTTCTTCTTCATCTTCTTTAAGATGAATTTCATGTGTGAGAAGTTTTACGAGTTGATCATCCAAGATTAGTTTCTTGAGGTGTTGAGATTCTTCAATTGTGGTAACCTTAGGACCCTGCTTGTTTTTAGGAAGACATTGAAGGATTTTTCGAACCATTTCCTTATTGTTATATGTCTTGCTATGTGATTTCAAGTTGCTGGTTAGGTCGCTAAATCGTGTAGACATCTCCTTGTAGTCTTGGAAGGTTGCATTTTGAACAATTCATATTGATGGACGAACATATTGAACTTTGTTTCTCTTACTTGACTCATCCTCTCATATGTTACTAATAGCTTACCCCATATCTAGTTAGTTGTTTCACATGCACAGATACAATTGTATTCATTAGCATCTAAGCCACAATATAGGATATGCTTAGCCTTACAATTTTTGAAAGTCTTACGAAATCTTCTTGAGTGTATTGATCTTTGATTTTCTTGACAAGCTTTCCATCAATGGTACTGATTGGAATGTATGGACCTTTCATTAGAGTGTATCACAACTCATAATCTTCGATCTTAATAAACATCTACATCAAAATTTTCTAATAAGAAAAGTTAGTGCCTTGAACAAGGGAGGTTTAGTACTAGAGCAACCTTGATCATGATAGCCTTCCATAGTGGTGGCCATGATCACTGCCCATTAGATGATAAAGTCACAATGAAGTGGGTCTAGCTCTTATGCTTATTGAAAACTTAAAGGCTATTGACTAAATCTAGATGAGGGTGAATTGGGTGATGATCAACACCACAGATTAATTGAAATAAAAAGCAAAAAGATAAAAGTCAACAAAACATAGGTATTTGTTAACGAGGTTGGGCCTCAAAAGACTTAATCCCTGTCTAGAGTTTCCTAACTCTAGGATTAATCCTAACTCTAGGATTAACCCAATTTTATTAGGAGGGATAGTTACAACTCTAGAGTATGCCTACTCTAAGTTCCAAGTCACAAGTTGACACTTTCAATAAGGCTTGGTACAGTTGACCCTTCAACTCTATGATCCCACCCAATTACAACTTTGAACAATCAACTCAAATGAATGAAAACAAAATTAAAGCTCAAGGTATTTAAGTGAGTATTGAGTATGGTTGTTGCTAGTGCACTCTCTTACATCATCTTCTGCTGTAAATGCCTCCCTATTTATAGGCAATGATGTTGAAAAGGTTGGGAGTCACTAATGAAAGTGACCATTGCATTTAAAAAAGGAAAGGTGATCTTTAATCTGATTTTAAGGCCTTAAGATGTAGTTTTCAAACCCTTGAAGTCTTATTGTTTGCTCAGCAGTTATATTCCTGATTTCCAACGACAACCTGCTTGATTTAAGGATGAAGATCTTATTGATCATGTTATCTAGTAGCTGATTTTAAGCGAGTAACAATCTTCAAAATATGATCTCAAAAGATATTAACAAGTTTAAGCAAATCTTGACTTTCTCAAAAGTATTGGCATATAGAGAATCATAAGCTCATATTATTAGTACCTCTAAACAGATCAAAATAATATGCATATGATCAGGCAAGATTTAAGAGTAACCTACTTATAATTTTAACATGATTTCAAATTAAAATTTGTCTTCTATTCAAACTTCAAGCAAGGATTTTAAGGGAGTCAACACACATCATGTAGCTGCTGATGTGGAACGTCGGCAACTAACACCGAATTTAGGATGAGTAGCACCTACGACCTCAAACATGAAATTATTTAGATCCAACAACCTTACAACAAAAATTCACTCATAGCATGGCTCAACATTTTTAATGGTATGAAATTATTTAATTGATTTCAACTCATTTATTATCTTATTCGTAACAACTCTTTAAAAAAATAACTTATTTAATAGTGAGTGTGTTTGCATGCATGTATTTATGCGTACGTCTGTGTGTGTGTGTGTGTGTGTGTGTGTGTGTGTGTAGCTGCTTAGGTAGGATGAGCTACTTCGTGAGATGAGTAGGATGAGCATATGGAGGTGTTGTCCGCCTCTCAACCAAAATTGATCACCAAATACAATACTGATGATCACTGAAACTAAAACTATTGATCACAAATCATGATTACAAGCAAAAACACATATTATGGTTTTTAATGAAAGAAAATTTCAAATACATCAAAAAGAAAGCTCTCCAAACCAAAATTGAGAATATGGCTTGTGATTAACATAACAGCTTTACAATATTCGCCATGGACAAATTAATTGATCATTGAACATAATTTTTACGATCACTAAAACTGGATCAATTGATCACTAACTAATATCTTAAACAAAATATGTATGATAATTTTTCATGAAAATAAAACTAAAATTGCAACAAATAAAGTTCACCTCACTCGAATTGAGTACATGGTTTATGAACGACAAATGCATTCATTATAGTCACCACAACTAGGTCAATTGATCACCAAATGTAATTCTCATGATCACCAAAACCGAATCTATTAATCACAAAGCTCATTAAGAAAAACTTATATTGTCAGCTTTAATGAAAATGAAGCTAAACTTATAAAACAAAAGCCTCACCTGACTACAAATTAAGCATATAGTTTATGATCAGCAAACATATTTATAATGATCACAAATAGTAGTTTCATGATCACCATATAAATGAAACATTCTACTTACATATATGTCAATGATAGATGTAATCACCAAACCTGTATAACTCTTATGATCATTACAAGAAAATCTATTGATCAATAAATAATATCATGTGTAAAAATATACATTATAAATGCAATATGTGATGGATATGTGTAACATAACTATCCCCTAGGGTTAGAAGTGTTAGCGATTACTTAAATTTTGGAGCGAAATGAAAATAGTTCCACCTGAAAATTAGCCATAAGCCTGACTTAAAGCATTACGTTAGGTACTCGTAACCATAAACACAAAGAATATATTACATAAATCCGATGGCTACATACCGGAGATCATAACTCTATGAGTCACATGCCCGAAGTGCATAGGCCATAATGCTAATTAAAAGAAAGAAACAAAGATACAACTCAAAGGATCATATATCCTAAGCACTATATCAATTAACTAACCTGGGCTCAAGAACTTAAGAATACATGACATTACATTATTTAACTTAAGAATCTACATGTATATACATCTAACAACTTTTCCCAATGCAAAAGGGAGGTTCCGACTCGAAGTATACAAACTAACTTCTACCTGTCTTTTTAAGAACCTAGGGAAAAGGGAGAATAGAGAGGGGGTGAGATACCACACGCTCAGTAAGTGATTCTCAACCCCAAGAAAACACAACTGTTGTACATGATACATTTAAGTGGCAATCACACACAATTTAATATTTAATATCACATATTAAACATTTAAGGCCCTCTATGTTCATCAATACCTCAATAACCTTCAAAATTCAAATGAGATCCCTTCCCTTCTAGGTGACACAAGTAGTGGGACAATTCCAAAGTCTGTCAGGTTCTTCCTTTTGTTTCCTTTCCAGGTGTGTTGAGGTTTGATATACTAGGACACCTCTAATCCCACAACAAGAATAACATCCTATATGACAGTAAGCATAACACCTAGCTGTCTGGTGAGTAAGGATAATCGCATGATAGATACTTTTCATGTAAACAACAAAGTCTAGATCATGACCACATATAAGTAATAATAGCAAGTATACCGGATGCTTGAAATAACACTTATGAAAAAAATCGACAAAATTTTGGTTATCATCCAAATTTGTATGCTTGCATATGGAAGACCATACTTATTTTTCTTAAACAATGGAGAATTCACGTAGGAGAAGTACTATTTTAAAAAACTTTCAATCATGCAAGGCAATCTTTAATCAGATGCTAGTAAATCATCATTAACTCATCGAGCAACGTAAACGTCTTGGTATGTAGACACCCAAAACCATTTTGTTACGGGTAAAAACACATGCTTAGATAACTAGACTCAAGCATTAACGCAGAGCGAATATAGGTCCTCATACGTAACAGCAAGATCTAACTCAATGATTAGAAATATCTTTAACTTTTGAAAATCTCTAGGTTTTCAAAAATGGGGAATAGTTTAACTGCCTCTAGCCCTCTCTCTACCAACCTTTAAGTATGTGTGCTCACTCCATTATAGGGCTCGAGGAGCAAATTACTTTAGGGACAAAGAATGAGCTTGAAGTTATGACATTTCCAATATTTTGAGTTTAAAACCAAGCATGGTTTAAACTTTTAGTTAAATCATCAAAGGTGCATGCACAAAGGCAACACAATGCTAACTCTTAAGAATGCAAATCATTTAGCTCCAATTTCGATAAATAGCTCACTTTTTCAGTCCATCGGTTTATTCCAATCACACAACAATCAATTAGTCGAACAAATTAGCACATCAAGACACATTGTAGCCAAAGTACGCCATATATCATATTACTACTCAAGATGTGTCTAGACCACTATATGAAATAGAAGACTTAGGTCGTGTCCTGTGATCACAAGACCTCGCTTTAATACCATCTATAACACCCCTACGCCCTAGGGTTAGAAATGTTGGCAATTTCTTAAATTTTGGAGTGAAACGGATATAGTTGCGCCTAAAAATTGACAACACTTACATTAGGTACTTATAACCATAAACACAAATAATATATTCCACAAACTAGGCGGCTATACACTAGAGATCACAACACTACAGGTCACAAGCTTGGAGTACATAAGCCATATGGCTAAATTAAAGAAAGAAATAAAGATACAGCCCAACGGATCATATATCCGGAGGACTAAGGTTTACGTCCCAACATAAAAAGCAACTTTAACAGACTAAAGGACTTACTATTTAGATGGTTGACCCACACGACATTCAGAGCAGCCTCTAGTCAATGTACATTATATGAACTGTAGCAATTCACTTACATATGCTCAAGAACTTAAGAATACATGCATTACATTATTTAACTTAAGAATCTACGTGTATACACATGTAACGCCTTTTCCCAACGCAAAAGTGAGGTTTCGACTCGACGTATGCAAACCGACTTCTACCTATCTTTTCAACAACTTAGGAAAAAAGGGGAATAAAGAGGGAATGATCTACCACACGCTCAGTTAGTGATTCTCAACTCCAAGAAAGCAAAACAGTTGCATGTAATACTTTTAAATAGCAATCACACACAATTTGGTATTTAATATCACATAATAAATATTTAAGGTCCCCCATATTCATTAATACCACAATAACATTCATACTTCAAATGACATCCCTTCCTTTCTTCTTTTCCATGCACAAGAGCTGTCCACGTGCCCAACCTATGACTATTGTAACTTAGCATTGACAACGCCACATTACACTTACTTACATCACATAATGCACACAGGATTTAATAGTAAGCTGCCTCATATTAAAATCCAAGCATTGAGAACAGTAGGCCATTCAGTACACAGTAAGCACTTAGCATTAAGAAGCTTAGTTAGAATTATCAACTTGAATTCTTTTCATAAGAAAAGGGTATTAGTACATAGGTGGCCAAGGACCTTCACTTGAACCACATAAGCATTTCCACATAAGTCTTTATAAAGGACACGTGCACATCTCCAAATATTTGCACTAGCATAATCCTCAAATGAGGAGTTATCAACTCATAATGAGTAAGAAGGCATTTATTGGACATCGGATTCACACATTAGTGTTCTATTCAAGTAAGCATTTATCCTCGTCAGGATCTTCTAGGTTTCCTACTTCTGGATATACTTCCTAGAAATTAGGGTTCTCGCATACTGGGTCTGATCCCTAAACTTGTGTTATACCCTTGTCAGGGTCTTCTAGGTTCTCACTTCTGGTATACTCCCTAGGAACTCACTAGCTCTATCCTCTTAGCCTAAAACATTTCAGATGCATCCCACTTTAAACATGTTTTTCATCAAATCCTCCATTAAATCACAACAATGGTATTTCCATTCTCAAGAAGGCTAAAATGCCTTCATGACGTCAAGTCGACTTTTAAAAAGCATATAACTACTCATTTTGATAAAGCGTGCTTGTAAACAAGTTAATGGCCAAATAAGCATTCACTTTTCAAAAGAAATGATAAGCCTGCAAGTGCATAGGGCGTTGTAGCAAATTAAGGCCGATCCCATAGAGATTAGGTTGATCTATTGGGGTATATTCCCTTAAGATATACCAAGCGAATCCAAACTTTAGATTGATAAAAATATGAAGATAAGGAAACAACTATAACTAATTCAAGGGGTTTCAATTCCACAACTTCTAATTCGCTAATTTTAAATCAATCAAGGAGAAATATGTCTAGGAATTCATGTAGATATGATAAGCGATTGGATCAAAATGACAATCATATGCTTTTCTCTAAATCAGTTAATCTCGAGGAATTGTAATCTATCCAGAAATTTGATCTATTCTTTCAAAATCAATCAAATTTGCCTAAACTAAGCAAAACTCATTCTTTCGAACTAATTTATCTTAATTTAAGTTACTTATCTTTGATTACTTTCTAGTCCTCTTAACATGCAAATCTCTCCTTTAAGACAACTCCACGTTAGGTCTAATCAAGCAGTCCAAAAACCAAATGCCACCTTGCAGTTTTTCAACTGATTGTTTCAATTGTGCAAGTAAATTTTGGCCAAAAATCTGCTCACAACATGAACAACACTTGACAAAGCGAAATCAAACCAATCATAAAAATAAGCACAATCCTTTAAATTAAAACATGATCCAACTATACTTTCATATACTGGTAACTCTCTAGATAAAAATTAAAGCACTCAAGCATGATTAAATTAAACATCTAACTACTCTAAAATGATAAATATAAAGAGAAAAGAGAAGAGAAGAGAGAAGAGTTTGCTCAGCCAAAATGCGTGCTTGAATCTTTCGATTGCAGAACCTGATCCCGCTTCCTCGCGAATCTTCTTCTTCTACTTACTCTCAACTCTCTTTAATCTAAAATCCTAATCTACTTGAAGAGAGAAAAAGGAATGGAATGGGATGGTGTGTTCTTCTTCCTACTGCGAAAATGACCTTATTTATAGGAAAACCCAATCAACCTCAGCCGCACGATAAGAGAAAATGAAGAGATTAGCAGTTATGCCTCCACCACGGGCAGACCGTAGTGCTAGCTGGTTCATCATTCTTCCGTTCTTCCTCTCTTCCATGGGCATAGCAACTTAGGGGCATCCGTTGGGAGTCAAAATACACTTAACTAGGGTTAAAGCAAGGGCAAAAAGGTCCAGAATCCTGCAAAACACAGAAAAGAACCATACCCGAGCGTAAAATGGGAAAAAGAGTATAAATTATAACATAAAGCACATAATTTTTCCTAAAAATGTAGCAAAAAGACCCTAAAATGATGTATGCTTTAAGCACTTATCAGGAAGCGATATTAAATCTCATTTTGAAAAGCTACTAGTTTGTAATTTAGTCATAATTAGTTTCACTCAAAAGTACTCCTGTCAAACGAATGGTCTAACAATCACTATTGACCACAAAACTCAGGGAGCTTGCCATGTCAAAGTAATTCTCATACACAGTTGTCAAGGCATGCCTTGAAGCGCATTGCAAACATATCTATTCATAATTCACATTGCTTTCCAACTCGGTAGCTCACTTAAACAATCTCTGGAAACAAACAAGGGATTATTAAACATTCGAGTTACTTGTTTAAGTAATTAGGACGTGGCTTTGGTCATTGTAACAAACAAGCGACCCTCAAACTAATTACTTGAGGAATCCAATCATTCGGAAACCTCAATGCAAAAATGCTTGGGCCTGGTTAAAGTAAATCAAGCGACATTTAACTGAAACAACTACTAGTTCACAAATCGTTCAATGCGAGACCTTTAAATGCACGGGCAACCGGGAACAGCTAAAACTACAACAGTTCGGCGTAGAACTTAGTCCATGACATACACACATGACATACACATGAATCAAAGGCTAACAAAACCACAACTCAATTCAACAGTATGCTACAACCAGATTCTCGTAATTAACAAGTAATAACACAAACTCAAAACATGGTAATACACTTTGTTAATTCATCGATTTATCACACAACCCGAACTCCCCCATGACAGCACCGTCTACAATAATCCTTAAAACATTTCAATTTTAACCCAAAGAATCCACCTATTAACCATAAGTTCCCAGTTCATCCCAGCACTAATCTAATTACCAAATCAAATCTCATAACCAATTCAAAATATTTGCAAATTACTAGTAATTTAGGAAATCAAGAACCACCCACCTTGAATCCAAGCTAAAGGGCCCAACTCGGGCTAATTGGGCGATTAAGGATAGGTGTGAGTCTCTGCTTCTCCTCTCGTGCTACTGCAACCACGCCTTTCTCCTCTACCTGTCGTGAGCTGCTGCAACTGCCAAATCCTTCTTCTTCCTCCCTCTCTCGGTCTCACTTTATATCCCTAGTTTGTCCTTTTTCTCCTGTTCAGTTAAAAGTACCGCAAGTACACGGTGTAGCTGTAGGTAGCACACGGCAAGTACAGGTCGTATTCCACAGGGAACTTGGTTCCAATCACTAGAACTAATTAGATTACTCAATGCAGGTGCTCATAATTGTTGACTGAGAATTAAACTAAGGGAAATTATAATAACTAACTAATGAAATAAGCTGCAGAATGGAAAACACTTAGGTTGGAATTAATAGCACGACTATGCTAGTAAATCAATTATTAACCTCGCCAAACAAACCCAAGCATGCATTACGAGTGGATAGATTGTCAGCTAAGCCTATCTCCTCCCTCTCTCAAGGGTCGAAGACTAATCCTACAACTATAGTTACCTATTCTCATAGGACTAAAAGTCGAAGGATTATAAGATTTACAATTTCAAACCTCAATTAGAATTTTAATTATTTTCATATTAAAACTCTAATTGTCTACTAAGCTGCACTAAAGTTTCATCTCTCAACATTCCCCTAAACTCTAGCAAACATGGATGAATACTCTTTCAAGCATTTCATCGAACATGTGGTGTGCATAGTAGAAATCGCAAACAAGCAAGGGGAAAGCAAGGACTAAGGCTAATCCATGATTCAACAATACATAGACGGCATTAATCCCAGCCCAAGTTGGGAGATTTAGCCTACAATCATCTTCGCAACAACAACCACAACATTCAATTCAATAAGCATGACAAACCACAAAATAATCAAAAACAAGAGAGGAGGGAGAATTAAGAACTTGAAATTAATTGAATGAACTCAAGGTAGCATAAACTTCAATCCAATAGCAAAATCAAAAGTGAAAATAAAACTCTCTAGTGAGACCTAAAAAACACCTAAGAAAATGTCTATGAAGAGAAAAATTGAATGAAAACTGAATCAAATCCAAAATCACCCCGACGGAAAATTTAAGTCGCGATGCGGAACGGGAGTGGCACGGTCGTGCCCCGAGGCACGGTGTCTCCGTGCCAAAAATCTGGCAAAAACCACGCAAAATCGACAAAGCAGCACTGGCATGCCACTTAGCACTGCCATACCGTGCCATGTGGTACGGTTGTGCCACATAACATGGCCAGGCCGTGCCACTTGGCTGCCTCGGCCACTTGCACCGGTTTTCGTTGCTTGGCTGTGCTATGTGTGTTCGATCCCGTGGGACTTCCGTGCAACGCTTTTTCGCTTAACTCGCCTCGTTGGCACTCCTTTCTGGTAGATGTTGTTCATCTTTTCATTTTTTCGACAAAGTCCCTGAAAATATAGAAAGACGCTATATGAGTAAAAAGTTTGCTAAAGGAGGCCGATTTGACCCTTCTCTAACACGATCGAACGTGAAAGCATGGGAGAAAATGAATCAAATAGGGGCTAAAAATGGGATAAAATAGAGGTTCGTCATACCCCCATGCTTATCTCTTTCTTGTTCCCAAGCAAAACTACATTATGAAAGATTGGGGAGGAAGGTAAACCTTTCAACACACCCTCTTCAGGTAAGGGATGAATAATCAATAATCCAAGTTAAACTATGCATTAGTGGTGACCAAGTCAAAGTGTGAAACAATTTAAATATATCCTTCAATGGATCCCTATACCCAAATGCAATGCATCAAATGCCTTAGTATCAAAGCACATAATAAGATAGGACCTTCTTTGATGAGTGGTGAGTAAGTAGGACTGGTAGAACCTCACTTTAGGACAAAGCCGAACACTCCCCTTAATGTATTTAGAATATGTAACAAGGGTGCACTCAATACTCTACCCAATCAAGCAACTACCATAAGTTTGGTAGAGTTCTCAATCCTCCACCACCTAATGCAAAGTGCAATATGTAAATCATGAGGATTTGTAAAGGGATGTAATGGGGTCAAAGGTAAAAGGTGAGAAGTGGAATAAATTTGGGAGGAGTGGAGCTAATAGTCAAAAGACTAGGAAGCAAAAAGCACTTCCGCAACTAATGTCAGAACAATAAATTCACACCACAATTGAAAATTTGAGCAACAAACCCCACAAAAACCTCAAGGGATGAATTTAGCAATCTCATTCTCACACTCCCATGCCAAACACCTTATTCACAACTTTTCTATTTCTTTCCCCTTTTTTTTTCTTCATTTTTCTTTTCTTGTCCTTCCTTTCCTCCTTTTTCATTCATTTCTATTTCTTTTCTTTAAAAGGAGAAAGGCATATGAATGGTATAGGGAATACAAACTTAAATCACGAATCCCCTCAAACAAGCCACTAATAACGTACCCAAGGTGAACTAACCTTCGAAGCAAACCCAACTCAACATGGAAGTGTCGCTCCACTAGACCTTAGCAAGGATATGGAGAGTATCGATAGGCCATAAGGGGAAAGGCACAAAGGGCTAGCAAAAAGGGTAGTTACATATTAATGGGTGGCTTTTTGGCTCATGTGGCTAAATAGAACAAAAATTGCCTCAATCATATTGACACATGCACATGCAAAATGCGATTTCAGAGAGAATAAGACCAAGTTCTAGAGATGCAATCCTAGATGAGTCACATGTGAAGGAAAGTATGAGACTATATATAATGCATAGTCATCAGGCTCAAAGTCTCACAGGTAAGTCTACCACAGTCCAACAACTAACTTCAAGGTATGTCCCACTTATCGAGGTCAATTAAGCCAAGTCACATGAATCTCAAGGGCAATATAACATACAACATAGGGCAAGGAAAATATAGATGGCAATGTTAGAGTGCAATTCATAAAAGTTCACACCATAGTAGGCCACACTTCAGCACACAACTCAACCAGATCAATTAATCATCACCCCTTTATGTTCTCTTCATAAGAGGGTTTTTCGCACACATTTATTAAAAAGCAATAAATATAAATAAGAAAACGGTAAAGGATATAAGGAGAAACGAAGAGACGGGCAAGAAGTAGTATATGGAAATCTTAATGACGCCCAGCTCGATCATGTCTCCTTTCCGAGATGCAAAATCTAACCTATATGCTCTACACTACATGATCTAATAAACGAAAAATGTAAAAACAACCTAGTGAAACGATACGAAGTCCTATCTATACGATGCGAATGCAAGTGATGTCATTTATCTTGCACCCCAAGTCCATAATTTTATCCAAAGAGGTATAAGCGCACCCCCCATGCTTGAGACTTTCATTGTCCTCAATGAAAAGGACATAGAGAAAGCCAACGGAAAGGTATAACCAATAACGGTTAAGGAAAAAAAAAAGGGTGGGTGGGCGGGAAAGAAAAACACCCTTTTTGTTCTTTTTGGGGTTTTGTTTTGTTTTTTTTTTTTTCACAAGCAGGTAAATGCTTGTGGTGCCCCCCACGAAGCGCTTGTTTAAGGTCCTTACCTTGACCTTTACCTCCAAATAGTGGACGGTAACGAAGTGGGAGGTGGCTTAGGATGGTTGTAGAAATGTGAAGTAGGATCCTCTACCTCCCAAGGAAAAGCAGAAGCGGTCGTGAAACGAATCAGGACAGCCATAGAAACAGCAGAAGAACCTTCAAACAGTATGTGGAGTCCTCCATTTCCATCAAATATATCAACCCTAGGAACAGCATCGAAGGGGGAAATGGGGATAGGCTCCTCAAAAGGTAAGAGAAGGACAGCCACTAAAGACGGTGTGGGGGAGAGGAAACTGAAGTCCACCCTTTCCCCACACAGTTGGAAGGATAGAGTGCCTCCTAAACATCGATCACTGCCCCGGCAGTCACAAGGAATGGGCAACCTAAGATGAGTGGGGCTGAAAAGTCCTCATCTATATCAAGAATGACGAAATCACAGGGGATGAGGAACTTGCCCACCTGGATCGGGGCATCCTCGAAAATGCCAACAGGCTGGCTAGTGGAGCAGTCTGCTAGCTGAATAGTCATGCTGGTGGGTGTGAGGTCCCATAATTACAACTTCTTGCAAAGAGAGCGGCATGAGGCTCACGTTGGCACCCAGATCGCAAAGGGCTCTCTTAATCTGCGTATCCCCTATGCGACATGGGATTGAGAAACTGCTAAGATCTTGCAGTTTCGATGGCGATCGCCTCTGTAAGAACGAGCCGCAGGATCCGCTAATGGCGGCCGCTGAAGCGTCCCCAGGTTCTCCCTTCCTGGACAGGAGCTCTCTTAAAAACTTCAAATGGGCAGGTGCATCCTTAAGAGTTTCCAGGAAGGGGCTACTGACATAGATTTGGCGTAGGGTCTCCAGGAATCGCACGAATCTAGGTTCAAGTTGGGATAGCTTGGACCATGCCAAGTACTAAGGGAAAGGCACGGGGGGCTGGTAAGTATGAGCAGGAGGTGGAGGCATAGTCTCCCCAGCAGAACTCAGATTCTCTTTTCTCTTCTTCCACTCTGTTCCTGCAGAATCAATAACTGAAACGGCCTCCTGGAGAACCATGACCGAGCTCTCTTCTAGCCCCTCTCCCATCGTGGAGATGGCATTGACGTGACCTCGGGGGTTAGTCTCGAGTTGCCTTGGGAGATACCCCTGAGGTCGAGACAGGTGGCTCACCTGTTGAGTGATCTGAGTGATCTGGGCACCCATTGTCTTCTGATGGGCAGTCATGGCATCGAGCCTGGAGGTCAGCAAATTTACCGATTCACCAAGACTTTTATTAGTCTTGGTCTGAGTCGTTATGAAGCGCTCCATGAGACTCTCCAGATGTGATGTGGGTTGAGGATGTGGAGGGGGTGGAGGAGGGTAGGGAGCTCTGTTGTGGAAACCAGGTGGCTGCATAAAACACTGGGGGTGAGGGTTGGGATTCTTGTAAAGAGGATTTGGGTGACTCTTCCAACCCTGGCTATAGGTGGGGGGGGTAGGGGTTATTTTGTGGTCGTGGGTTATAATTGTGGAAAGCGTTGACGTGTTCAATGTTAGGGGGAGCATTATAACACTCAACGGAGGTATGTCCCTATACACTACAGGTCTCATAGTATGCATATGCCCCCATTGATGGCCCCGTAGAAGTGACTGATGGGGTAGCCACTTTGTCCAGTCGCTGTACGAGGGCGTCTACCCTGCCTGATATGAGCATCATAGCGTCCACCTCATGTCTTCCACTGCCCCTCCTGAGGGTGGCTCTTTCACTCGACCAGTGATAATTGTTGGAAGCCATCTCTTCCAACAATGCCTTCGCCGCTTCAATAGACTTGCCTATGAGAGTGCCCCCTGCTGCGGCAACGACAGAAATCTTCACTGATCGCTCCAACCCATTATAGAAGGTTTGAATTAGGAGCCAGTCAGGAACTCCGTGGTAGCAGCATTGCCGCTGGAGGTCTTTAAACCTCTCCCAGGCCTCGTACAGGGACTCTTTATCCTGCTGAGTGAAGGAGGTGATGTCCATCCTCAGCTTGCCAGTCTTGCCAGGTAGGAAGTATTTGCTGAGGAAAGCCTTTAAGAGAGCCTCCTAGGTGGTGAATCAGTTGGGCTCCTTGTTCTGCAGCCAGTCACTGGCTCTATCTCTCAATGAGAATGGGAAGAGTCTCAATCCAATCACATCGGTGGTCACCCCATTAAGTTTGATGGTGCCACACATCGCAAGGAATTTACAAAGGTGCATGTTGGGGTTGTCCGAGGGGTGGCCGCCGAACTGGTCTCGCTTCACGGAGGTGATGAGCGCAGGACTGAGTTCGAAGTTGTTGGCTTCGGCTGTCGGGTTCACAATAGACGATGTGATACCCAACGCTTATGGCGGGAAGTAGTCCCGCAACACCCTCTGGTCTTGCCTTGCCATCGCCACTTTTACTTTCCTCCTCCTTCTCACTTCTCCACTACGCCTGCGTGCCACTGCTTCTATCTCAGGATCCAATGGGATAAGGTCTTGATCCCTTTGACTCCTCTTGCGCATATAAAAGCAAACACTACCACGGCGTAAACAGTTTCCAGCAAGAGAAAGAATTATAAACCAAAATAAAAGAAAAAGGAAATGCCTAGTCTAGAGTATTCGAATCGGTTCTAATATTGGAAGGTACAAGATCCCCAGCAACGATGCCAAAATCTTGTTCCGTTAAAAGCACCGCAAGTGCACGGTGTAGCTGTAGCTAGCACACGGCAAGTATGGGTTGTATTCCACAGGAAACTTGGTTCCAATTACAAGAACTAATTAGATTACTCAATCTAGGCGATCACAATTGTTGATTGAGAATTAAACTAAGAGAAATTCTAATGACTAACTAATGAAATAAGTAGCAGAATGGAAAACGCTTAGGTTGGAATTAATAGCACGACTATACCAGTGAATCAATTATTAAACTCGCCAAACAAACCCAAGCATGCATTACGAGTGGATAGATTGCCAGTTAAGCCTATATCCTCCCTCTCTCAAGGGTCGAAGACTAATCCTATAACCATAGTCATCTATTCTCATGGGACTAAAAGTCGAAGGATTATAAGATTTACAATTTCAAATCCCAATTAGAATCTTAATTATTTTCATATTAAAACTCTAATTGTCTACTAAGCCGCACTAAGTAAAGGTTTGGTCTCTCAACATTCCCCTAAACTCTAGCAAAAATGAATGAATACTCTTTTAAGCATTTCATCGAGCATGTGGCGTGCAAAGTAGAAATCGCAAATAAACAAGGGCAAAGTAAGGACTAAGGCTAATCCATGATTCAACAATACATAGACGGCGTTAATCCCAACCCAAGTTGGGAGATTTAGCCTACAATCATCTTTTCAACAACAACCACAACATTCAATTTAATAACCATGACAAACCTCAAAATAATCAAGAACAAGAAAGGAGAGAAAATTAAGAACCTAAAATTAATTGAATGAACTCGAGGTAGCATAAACTGATCCAATAGCGAAATCAAAAGTGAAAATAAAACTCTCTAGTGAAACCTAAAAATCACCTAAGAAAATGTCTGTGAAGTGAAAAACTAAATGAAAACTGAATCAGACCCAAAATAACCTCGAAGAAAAATGTAAGTCATAACGCGAAATGGAGGTAGCACGATCGTGCCCCGAGGCACGTTGGCACCGTGCCAAAAGTCTGGCAAAAACCGCCCAAAACCGGCAAAGCGGCACTGGCATGCCACCTGGCACAGGCACGATGGCACCGAGCCAAAAGTCTGGCAAAAACCACCCAAAACCGGCAAAGCGGCACTGGCGTGCCGCCTGGCACGGTCGTGCCAGGTGGCACGGCCAGGCTGTGCAACCTGGCTGCCTCAGCCACTTGTGCCCGTTTTTGTGGCTCGATGGTGCTACATGTGTTTGATCCTGTGGGACTTCCATGCAATGCTTTTTCGTGGCTTAACTTGCCTCCTTGGCACTCCTTTCTGCTAGATGTTGCTCATCTTTCCATTTCTTCGACATAGTCCCTGAAAATATAGAAAGACACTATATGAGTAAAAAGTGTGCTAAAGCAAACCGATTTGACCCTTTCTTAACACGATCGAATGTGAAAGCGCGGGAGAAAATGAGTCAAATAGGGGCTAAAAATGGGACAAAATAGAGGTTCATCACCTCTCACTCAGACGCTGACTTCGGTGACTGCTCTGAGGGTTTCAAACCATAACCCTCAAATCCTTATCTCATGTGGCCCCTTACTCATGCCGCTAGTGGAGGCACCTTAAACTAGCGGTCACCACTGAGCCTTGCCATCACCGATGCCTTACCTCTGCCCTGGTCCTCTCTCTGCTCGCTCTCTTGCTCTCACTTGATCTCTCTCTCTCTCCCCCCCCCCCATTTACAGGGAAGAAGAAGTGAGAGCAGGGCAAGAGTCATCTCTTCCTTTCTTTCACATCAAAGCCCAACTCAACCCCCCAAACTTCCTTTTTCTTTTGTTTTAAAAGCCATTAAAAGAAAAAGAGCGTTAAGTGGTATGCTAAATCCTCGACCTAATTTTGATTAACTTGTTAAATTTCCGCATTGACCTAATTTCTTGCTCAACACTATATTCAAACAATTATGTAAAAATCAAGAAATTTTAAAACTAATTCACATATAATCATGCACTTAATTAACATGAAAATATTACTCGAATATGGCTAATATACAAAAGTCTGATTAATAAAATTATTAACCCAAATGGGTAATTTAAAGTTAAAAACCCAGGCTATTACACTTTCCTCTCGTGAAAAGAATTTCATTGTCGATATTCCCAAGTCTACGGTACAATGATAAATGAGATTCACATGTACATGGTACAAAACCACACAGATTCAACAAGATAATCTATAACCTCACTTTGCATCCAAATATAATTTCAAATCAGAAAGAAAAGTTTGTGATAGCCAACCTTTTCCTCACCAATCTCTTTAAGTATCTACTCACTCTATTAAGGCACCGAGGGAAAATTGTGTAAAAGAGAGGCAAAGACGTTGACAGGAGTAACAATGTCAAACTTCTATAAAATGAAGACGTTTAATCGTTTTTTATATATTTTAGAAATATCAATATAGCTACTCATAATCCTTTGTTTATGTACCGATATGAATTGGCATCTAATGGCTTTTCAAGCATGGAAATCCAAACCAAACAAGCTAGGGTTGTATACAGGCAATCAATTGATTCAAACTTATTCTGACGTATAAAATCAAATCACCTTTATATCAGTCAGTTAACCTGGAAGCTTCTATAGCATAATAGAGTAATAAAGGCATCGTAGAGCATTACGTAGCACCATATTGGTATAATGACATCTCATAGAATAAGTAACTCAGTGTCCCCATGTTCAGAAATCATAAGTAATATGAACCAGTCTAACATATATATGACAAGCAATGCACAAGAGGATGGTATATGTAATTATCAATTGACACGCAAGGAAACAAGTTGGGAAAAGTTATATAACAAAAGTGTGGTTCGATGGGCGGCAAAGGTTCAGTAAAGGTTCATACATAAGTTGCTTAAAAGAGGCAAGAAAATTGGTTTCTCGGTTGGAATAGGTTTGGCGTACAATTCTTATACCTAGCAACGCCTTTATATAACTTTACTATCATTCCATGAGAGTTGAACTGCCAAGGCAAGGTGGTTTCGCTTGGGCATTGCCAACCAGAAACTTGTAATTTTCATTGGGGAGGAAGTCTACTGATTATTTATTTAGAGACCTTAGGTTAATACCTCGACAATTGCATTTAGTAAAGTGGAAGATTTGCAGCCCGAAGGCATGGCTAAGAAGTCAAGTAGATGAGGTAATCATGATAGCTTTACTAATGGAAAGACCTACCTTAGGGTTCCTATTTGGAACCAGTTAACTCTAAGTCGTAGATACATACAAATAAATAGTTATGCTCATGGACATGTAAACGTTGATATTAGGTTCAAAGCATAGTAATGGTAATGCAAAATGGTAGCTTGATGATCTAATGTCAAGGCATTCAGAATGGAGCTAGGGTCACGTACAATAATCATGATATAGTAAAATAGCCATGGCAATAAGCATATTGGCTAACTTATTACAACTCTCGAATTTCCTATGAAAACTACCATGGGACATATGATACGTATAGCTTAAAACATAGCACCAAATAGCTTAGTTATATCATGCCAATATGCTCAGTTGGATCATACCAAAGATTATTTTTCACACACTCATTCATAAGCCTTTTAGTCAATAATTCAATTTTAAGCATGGGTACACTACTGTGCCATCTAATCAGGCATAGAATACAAGGGTAAGAATGTGTGAATGCAACTCCTATGGTCACCACATCATGCATTAAATACATGTGTGTGTAGTTATCCACACTATAATGTGAGATAACAAATTTATGGAGTGCAAATAATGACTCAGAGATCATTCTAAGTAATGAATTGCATAAGTTAAATCATTTAACTAGCCTAGCCACTTGTTTAACTAATATTAAACACAAGCAATCCAAGAAGTGTATTTACCATGTAATTCATTCATAAAACACATAGATGATCATGCATACGAGTCTAACTAACTACATAAGCTTCCGTAGACCTTATATTGCACATAATATTGTAGTTATGCTTTAAAACACACAGGTTAGTAGTAACGTCCCATGAGAGGATGTTTAAATGAGTATACATGAGTGCAACCCTCATTTGTAACCTAGGATCAAAGGTATGCCTTGAGGCTTGTCCCAAGTTGTTAAGTATTAGCCATCAACAAGTGGACAATGGTTTAGGGGTTTGAACAATGGCATTACTAATCTTATGGATATATGTCGAGGCTTTACAACACATTTGTCTCATAAGGAGATTTTAGAAGTCCGTGGAACTCATAGTATGGAAAGGAGGTTCTATCTTTTACTATAGGGCATCCTAGCTTTCTGTGCTTGGTGTTAGCACTTAAAAATGTACTAGTAAGGTATGAACCCTCATTCTAGGAGGGGACATAAGTAGCGTGACAATTCCAAAGTCTATCAGGTTCTTCCTTTTATTGCCTTTCTAGGTGTGTTGGGGTTTGATATAAGTAGGACACCTCTAATCCCATAGTAAGAATAACATCCTGTACAACAGTAAGTATAACACCTAGCTAATTGATGAGTAAGGGTAGTTTCATAATGGGAAGTAGGAGATACGTTCTATGCAAACAACAAGTCTAGATCATGAACACATATAAGTAACAATGACAAGCACACGGGATGCTTGAAATAACACTTATGCAATAACCAACAAGACTCTGGTTATCATCCAAATTTGCATGCTTGTAAATGAAAACCTTACTTATTTTTCTTAAACAATGGAAAATTCACATAGGAGAGGTATGATTTAAAGAAATTTTAATCGCGTAAGGCAATCTTCGATCACCTGCTAGCAAATCATCATTAACAGATCCAGCAATGTATACATCCTGACATGTAGACACCCAAAAATATTTGGTTGCACATAGAAACAGATGCTCAGATAACTAGACTCAAGCATTAACGCAAAACGAATGCAGGTCCTCACATGCAAAAGCATGATCTAACTCAATAATTAGTAATATATTTAACTTTTAAAAATCTCTGGGTTTTGAAAAATGGGGAATAGTTTAACTACCTTTAGCCCTCTCTCTACCAACCTTTAAGTACGTGTGCTCATTCCATTATATGGCTCGAGTAGCAAATCATACTCTAGGGGCAAAGAATGAGCTTAGAGTTATGACATTTCTAATCTTTTGAGTTTAAAACCAAGCATGCTTTAAATTTTCAATTAAATCATCAAAGGTGCGTGCATAAAGGCAATCACCGATGGGGCCAACAAAATGCTAACTCTTGAGAATGCAAACCATTTAGCTCTAATTTTGACAAATGGCTCACTTTTTAAGTCCATTGGTTTGTTCCAATCACACGACAATCAATCAATCAGATCAATTAGCACATCAAAACACATTGCAGCCAAAGCACGCCACATATTACATCATTATTCTAGATGTGTCTAGATCACTACACAAAATGCAAGACTTAGGTGGCGGCCTATGGTCGTAAGATCTTGCTTTAATACCATCTGTAACGCCCCTACCCCCTAAGGTAAGAAATGTTAGCGATTTCTTAAATTTTGGAGAGAAGCAGGCCAAGTTCCGTCTAAAAACTGATCATAACCATGGCTTAAAGCCTTACATTAGATACTTTTAACCACAAACATAAAGAATATATTCCACAAACTCGATAACTGCACACCAGAGACCATAACTCTAAGGGTCACATGTCCGGAGTACATAAGCCACAAGGCTAAGTAAAAGAAAGAAATAAAGATATAACTCAATGGATCACATAGCTGGAGCACTGGGGTTTACATCCTAACATAAAGATCAACTGTAATCGACTAAAGGACTTGCTATTTAGATGGTTGACCCACATGGCCTTCAGAGTGGCTTCTAGTCAATATATATTATATGAACTATAGCAATTAACTCACCCATGCTTAAGAACTCAAGAATACATGACATTACATTATTCAACTTGAGAATCTACGCGTATATACATGTAATGCCTTTTCCCAACGTAAAAGGGAGGTTCCTACTCGATGTATGCAAACCAACTTCAACCTGTCTTTTCAAGAACTTAGGGAAAAGGGGAAATAGAGAGGTGATGAGCTACCATGAGCTCAGTGAGTGATTCTCTTCCCCAAGAAAACGAAACAGTTGTACGTTATACTATTAAGTAGCAATCACACACAATTTGGTATTTAATATCACATAATAAACATTTGAGGTCCTAACATTCATCAATACCTCAATAACTTCAGAATTCAAATGACATCCCTTCTCTTCTTCTTTTCCACGCACAAGAGCACTCCACTTACCCAACCTATCGCTTTTGTAACTTAGCAGTGACAACCCCACATTACACATACTTACATCACATAATACACACACAATACTTAATAGCGAGCTGCCTCATGCTAAAATCCAGGCATTGAGAATAGTAGTCCGTTCAGTTCATACATAAGTACTAAACATCAAGAAGTTCAGCTAGAATTATCAACTAGAATTCTTTTCATAAGAAAATGGAACTAATAAATAGGTGGGCAAGGACCTTCACTTGAACCACAGTAAGCATTTGTAAAAGAAACAATTCCTAGACATGGAAATCATTTGAATTTCCACATAAGCTTTTATAAAGGACACATGCACATCTCTAAATATTTACACTAGCGTAACCCTCAAATGACGAGTTATCAACTCATACTAAGTAATAAGGCATTTTTAGGCATTGGATTCATACGCTAATGCTCTATTCAAGTGAGCATTTATTCTTGTCAAGATATTCTAAGGTTCCCACTTCTAGGTCTACTCCCTAGCAATTAGGGTTCTCGCATATGGGGTCTGATCCCTAAACTTGTGTTATACCCTTCTCAGGGTCCTCTAGGGTACCCACTTTTAGGTCTGCTCCCTGGAAACTCACTAGCACTATCCTCTTGGCTCAAAATAATTCAGATGCATCTAATTTTAAACACGTATTTCATCAAATCTTCCATTAAATCACAACAATGGTATTTTCATTCTCAAGAAGGCTAAAATGTCCTCATAATATCAAGTCGACTTTTAAAAAGTATATAACTACTCATTTTGGCAAAGCATGCTTGTAAACGAGTTAATAGCCAAATAACCGTTCACGTTTTCAAAGAAGCTATATTAAAACTCATTTTAAAAAGCTACTAGTTTACAATTTACTTATAATAAGTTTCACTTAAAGCACTCTTATCAAACAATGGTCTAACAGTCATTATTGACCATAAAACTCAGGGAACAAGCCACATCAAAGCAATTCTTATACACACTTGCCAACGCACGTCTTCAAGCACATTGCAAACATATCTATTCGTAATTCACATTGCTTTCCAACTTGATAGCTCACTTAAATAAGCTTTGGAAACAATCAAGGGATTATTAAATATTTGATTTACTTGTTTACGTAATCAGAACATGGCTTTGGTCTCTGTAACAAACAAGCGACCCTTAAACTAATTACTTAAGGAATCTAATCATCAAAAACCTCAATGTAAAAATGGTTGGGCAGGGTTAAAGCGAACCAAGTGAGATTCAACCGAAACAACTCCTTGTTCATAAATCATTCAGTATAAGAGCTTTAAATGCGCAGGCAACCTAGAACAGCGAAGATTGCAATAATTTGGCATAGATTTTAGCCCATAGCATACACACACAACACACACACACACACACACACACACACACACACATGTGAATCAAAGGCTAACAAAACCATAACTCAATTTAGCAGCATGCTACAACCAGATTGTGGCAATTAACAAGTAATAACATAGCAATGCACTTTGTTAATTCGCGAACTTTTCACACAACCGGAACTCCCTCCTTACAGCACCATCCATGATAATCCTTAATTCTTTTAAACTTCAACCCGAACAATCCATCTACTCCTTATAAGTTCTTAGTTCATCATCGCACTAATCTAATTACCTAATCAAATCTCACGAACAATTCAGCATATATATTTGCAAATTACTAGTGATTTAAGGAATCAAGAACCACCGACCCTGAACCAAAGTTAAACGACCGAACTTCTAGGCTAATTGGGTAAATTAGGGCTAGGTTCGAGTCTCTCCCTCTCCTCTCATACTACTGCAGCCACGCCATTCTCCTCCTCTACTTGTTGTGAGTGTTATTGCTGCCTCATCCTCTTTCTTCCTCCCTTTGTCGTTCTCACTTTATCTCTCTAGTTTGGCCTTTTACTCTGACTCAGATGTTACTTCTATGATGGCGTCAAGAGTTTGAGCCCTAACCCTCAAATTCGATCTCACATGGCCCCTAGTTTGAGCTTGCCAGTGGAGAAGCCTCGAACTAGCGGTCAATGCCAACCATCGCCATCATGGACACCTGGCCACTGCCTCGATCCTCTCGCTCTTCTCACTCCCTCGCTCTCACTCAATCTCTCTCTCCCTCTCTCTTCTCGGTTTCGCGGGGAGGACAAAGTAAAGAGCAAGGCAGGAGCCCTCTCTTCCTTTCTTTCACGTTAAACCCTGGCTCAACCCCTTAATTCTTTTCTCTTTTTTTTTGACTCCATTGAAAGAAAAAGAGGGTTTAGTGGCATGACAAACCCTCTGCCTAATTTTGATTAACCTGCTACATTCCCGCATCGGCCATACTTCCAACTCAATACTAGATTCAAAAAGCTAGTAATAAATCAAGAAGTTTTTAAAGCTAATTCATATAGAATCATGCACATAATTAACACGCAAATATTACTTAAATATGGCTAATCTACGAAACTATCGTTAAAAAATTTATTAA
>JAKOGI010002509.1:72500-102500 GCA_029747015.1 Carnegiea gigantea
AAACCAATTTGTAAAGGTTGGTCACCACATTCCGTTCGCCATCTGTAGCAGCATCAACTGAAAGTCGGATATGTGGTAAACCTTGCCAGCACTGAGTATGGACCTCCATCGCGTAATATTGGCATCTCCTTCTATGATGTCGAATATCTAATCACACTATAAAAAATGAAATGCATTCGTAAGCATCACACATGTATACATTGAGGACTTTATTGAACACAATAATCCAATACCTGGTAGTCCATGAATATAACTTTCCATAATGTCTGTCGCCCATATAGCCGAACAGACATTGCCCGTATATAGGCATAGAAGTATGTGCTAAAGATTCCATGCCTGTAATCTAGAAAAAAAAAAAAAGTATATAGTATGATATGATAATAAAGAAATGACCACAATGTATTTGTGGAGGGAGGTATATTACTGTAAATAACATCAGAATGGTATGATTGAAAATAGGTTAACCAAATAGACAGAATGTAATAGGTGAAACGAATAAACTGTACAATATAATAATAATCTATAAATGGTTCAATGCATCCCTGTACACAACATTTTTTATAACGTCCACCGGAACTCCTGTCTTATTACAAAGCAGTACTTTTAATCTAGAAGGGGATGAAACACGTGACAATGCAACATAAAGTTGACCATGGCTGAACACAGGCCTTGGAAGGTATACGCCAACTCTATTTAAAGTTTGCCGCTAACTTTTGTTGATTGTCATTGCAAATGCTAATTTTAGAGGGAACTGCCTTCTTCTAAGTTGTAGATCTGGAAGATTGGATGGTGTTAAATCGATTCTGGGTATTAGGATAGTCTCCCTAACGTTTGCGCTAGATATTAATTTGGCGTTAATCACTCTATCAGCTAGCTTACTAATAATCAATCGAGTACCATTGTACAACCCTATTGACTGATTAAAATTTCTCAATAATATAACTAGCGCACTAACTTTAACATCTGAACAATGATTTGGCAACTCTTAAATCTTTAAGGAATGTGATAATTCAGGGTGTGCCATATCATTGAAAGGACCACAATCGTTAGCATTTAAAAGACTATAACAACTCAAATAGCTTTTCACAGCTTCAGGAAGCATGGACAACATGATTGTGTTTATTTCATCGACATCATCATTCGTTGGTGCAAGAGTCCCTCGTTCATGAAGATATAACCAACCTTCCTCCTTAGTATCAAAATCAGGGTAAATTGATGTGATCAAATTATACAGACCGTTGTCTTCATTCTGTATTAGGAATTCTTCCGATACCAAAATTGCAAGGCATCAAAAGATCTATTCTTAAAATAGGTGCCCTAATCACTAATGATGGCTCGGAGCATACCAAATTCAGCAAAGATATTCTCCCTAAGAAATTTTACAACCACTTTAGCTTCATTGGTCCTGGAAGGGATGGCCTCAACCCATTTAGAAACATAATCCACAGCTAACAAAATGTACTCATCCCCAAAAGACATTGGAAATGGTCCCATAAAATTAATACCCCACGCATCAAAAACCTCCACCATAATGATGGGGTTCAGTGGCATCATATCCTTCCTATTTATCCTACCCAGCTGCTGGAATCTGGGGTAACTCTTGCAATATTCAAATGCATCTTTAAACACAGCCGGCCAATAAAAACTACATTGAAGGATCTTAGCTGCTGTTTTTCTATCACTAAAATGCCCCCCACATACCTGGTCATGACAAAAAGAAAGGGCACTTCTCACCTTATGGTCAGGTATGCACCTCCTAAAAACTTGGTTAGAGTAGTATCTGAACAGATAAGGGTCATTCCAAACAAAGAACTTCATAAGGTGGAAGAATCTATCTTTGTCATTCTTAGTTCCACCATCAGGGATCCTACCAGCAACTAAGCAATTCATAATATCTGTATACCAAGGATCAGGGTGAACAGCATACAATTGCTCATCAAGGAAGCACTCAAAGGTACTATACTCACTCTTTTTATCACAGATGATCTTAAACAGATGGTCAGCTATAAGGTATTCAGAGCCTTTCTTATCCTTGATTTCACAATCAAATTCTTGCAGAAGCAGAATCCATCTTACAAGTCTAGGCTTAGCATCCTTCTTAGAAAGAATGTGCTTAAGGGTAGAATGGTTAGTGTAAACAATCACATGTGACCCATTCAGATAGGATCTAAACTTTTCAAAACCAAAGACTACAGCCAAAAATTCTTTTTCAGTAATAATGTAATTCAACTGAGCATCATGCATGTGTGACTAGCATAATAAATCACATAGGGTTTCCTATCAATACGTTGTCCTAACACAACCCCAATAGCAAAATCAAATGCGTCGCACATCAATTCAAAAGGTTCTCCCCAAATGGGAGGATGGAGAACAGGAGTAAAGCTTAGGGCCCTCTTAAGCTTAGAAAATGCCTCATAACACTCTTCAGAAAAATACATAGCACATCCTTAGCTAACAGATTAGACAAAGGTTTTGTAATTTCACAGAAATCCTTAATGAAATGTCGATAAAAGCTCGCATGTCCAAGAAAAGACTGCACCTCTTTCACACTAGTGGGAGGGGGAAGATTAATGATCAGGTCAGTCTTAGCTTTATGTACCTCAATTCCATCCTGGAAAATAACATAACCTAAGACTATACCTTTTTTTACCATGAAATAACATTTCTCCCAATTCAAGATCAAATTTTTCTCCCTACACTTTTCCAACACCTTTCTTAGATTAGACAAGCAATCATCAAAAGAAGATCCAACCATAGAGAAATCATCCATAAAAATTTTCATGCATTGCTCAACTAAATCTGAAAAAATAGAAATCATGCATCTTTGAAAGGTAGCTGGGGCATTACACAGTCCAAAGGGCATTTTTCTAAAAGTATATGTTCTAAATGGACACATGAAAGTGGTCTTCTCCTAATCCTCAGGAGCAATAGAGATCTGAGTATAGCCGGAATATCCATCTAGAAAGCAATATAAGGAATGTCCAGCTAACCTCTCTAGCATCTGGTCCAAGAAGGGAAGGGGATAGTGGTCTTTTCTAGTGGCAGCATTCAATTTTCTATAATCTAAGCACACACGCCACCCAGATTAAACTCGAGCAGGGATTAGCTCATTCTTATCATTCCTAATCATGGTAATATCGGTCTTCTTAGGAACGACTCGAACAAGGCTAACCCACTCACCATGAGAAATAGGATAAATGATTCCATGATCTAACCATTTCAAAACCTCCTTCTTGACTACCTCCTGCAGAGTGGGAGTCAAACGCCTTTGATGATCACAGTGGGGCTTAGTATGGTCCTCTAAATAAATTCTATGTTACACAATAGAAGGACTAATACCCTTAATATCCCCTAAAGGTCATCCTAGGGCTTCCTTGTTCTCTCTAAGCAAAGAAATCAGTTTGTCCTCTTGGTCCCGATCCAAATCAAAAGCAATAATGACAGGCAAAGATTCATAGCGTCTTAAGAATGTATACTTAAGAGAATCAAGAAAGGGTTTCAATTCAAGGGCAATAGGGGACACAAATTTAACAACAGATTCGAACATAGCAGTGAGCAAACAGTCAGTAATAGAGCATAAGTCATCAAACTCAATCACATCATATTCAGGCTCATTATCTATTAGAAATGACTCATACTTAATAACAAGTACATCATCAAAAGCATCATCAAATGCAGAATCTACCCAGTTAAGAGTAGAAAATTTCATATCATCAAATCCTGAAGGCTGTCTTTGCATGTTGAAGATGTTCAATTCCACAGTTATATTGCCAAAAGTCAGTCTCATCATACCATTCCTGCAGTTAATGAGGGCATTGGTAGTGGCTAAGAAAGGATGCCCTAGAATCACAGGAACATGACTAGCTAAGTTGGATACCTTTTTAGTTTCAATGACAACGAAGTCCACTGGGTAAATAAATTCACCCACTCTAATCAGTAAATCCTCAACTATCCCCTTAGGTATCCTAGTCGATCTATCAGCTAGCTGAATGACCATCCTGATAGGTTTCAGCTCACCTAGCTCTAGCCTCTCAAACTCAGCAAAGGGGATCAAGTTAACACTAGCCTCTAAGTCAAGCAATGCTCTGTGAATGAGTTGGTCCCTTATGACTATAGACACAGTAGGGCAACCGGGGTCCTTATACTTCACTGAGATCTGAGAAAGGATAGAATTAGCACCAGAAGTTAAGAAAGCCTTCTTAGGTACACCAGTTGCTTTCTTTGGAGTACATAGGTCCTTTAAGAATCTAGCATGAGGAGGCATCTGTTGAATAGCATCAACCAAGGGAATGTTGATCTTAACTTAAGAGAAGGTTTCTCTCATCTTCTTAATATGATCCTGATCTTTCTTCTTTAACCTATGGGGGAAAGGAGACAAGGGCATCTTGATTTTCTCAGAAGAAGGGGAAGAAGAACTTTGAGGAGGTGAAGAACTTGCTGAGCCAGAAGAGTCTTTTTCTTGAGGCTCCTCTTCCTTAGAAGGTGATTGAGAACGAGGACATTATGAAGCAATGGGAACACCAACAGGAGTACGCCCTGACTGACTGGATGGACCAGTCTCTAGAGTGGAAGAGGGGGAAGAATTTTGGAACAACTGATGAGGAAACCTGCAAGGTTCATTAAGATTTCTCACTTGGTTATCTACCTCTCAACTAGAACAGAGAGATATAATCGCATTCACCTTCCTCACAGGCTCATTAGGGTTACCAGAAGAAGAGGAGGCATGACCCTTAGGGTTCACCTCAGGTTTACTCAGGAAAGTGCCTGATTCCCTAGACGATGATGCTAACTGGGAAAACTGCTAAGTCATCATTCTTATCATTTTTTCCATGTTAGCATTAATCATTCTCTCCATATCGTTATTAATTCTCCTCTCTAATTTATCAATGTCAGTATAACCTAGAGGAGGCTGAACTTGAGCTACACGAGGTGGAGGTCTAGGTGTATTAGGTGCACCTAAGAAAGCCGGTCTTTGAAAAGAGTGTGAAGGGTGAGAAATGTGTTGGGGATTATTTCAATGAAACATCCCAGGCTAGAAATTAGGAACCACAGCATTGGGTCCACTATTCCATGAAAAATTAGGGTGATTCCTCCATCATGGATTGTAGTAAGAGGAGAAAGGATCATTCTTAGGTCTCTGAAAAGCCATACTTGCTTATTCCTCTTCAGTTGCTAATTGATGAGCAAAATAAGGACAAGCACTCAATGAATGATCTAGGGCTTGACAATGCGAACAAGACACTATAGAAGTCTGAGATAACTGGGACATCTAGGGAGATAATCCCTTCAACATGTTTTCTAAAATAGCAATCCTAGACTCTTAGTGACTCACATCAGATACTGAATGCAAACCAACCCTTACCAACCTAGAATTTAGGCTGCCATCATGAGTGGTTTCACAATAAGAAACAGTGTTTTTACAATGAGAATTCTCATTGTAAAAGGTTAATGAACTCGTTGTGAAAGGCTTTTACGATAAGTATTCCATACGGTTGTAACTTGTCGCAAAAGAGCTGGTTGCAAATGTTTGGGCTTTAATAACAACCGGTATGAAAGACTCATCGTAGTTTTTAAAATTTACAATGAGGTTCTGGTCTTATCGTTGTTGTAGTTTCACTAACGACGAGGCGTGCATCTCATGGTTTCTTTTGTTGTTATTTACAACGACCTAGGATTCTCATTATAATTGTTGTGACATGTATGACCAATTGTGCATCACGTCATAATTGTTTTGTTGTTACTTACTCATGGTAATTGGGAAGACAATTCTGACCAGTCTTGTGTCTTGTGGTAGCTATTTTGATTAGTCACAACCATACGTCACGTTGTAAATGTGTAGTATCTTCTTGTTATAACTACTAAGCTTTTACAACACAATGCATATGCGTACTCATCCTGTGCACCAATGATCTAATACTTGTCACAAGCAAATCATCTACATATATAATCACTTAAATTTTTGGATCAACAATAGAATGAACTCAAAGTAAGGGCAAACACCAACCATGCATTGATAACTAAGCATATTTATAGTCATCTTCATAGAGAGACATGCAAAAAAACATAGGTGCATTACACTGCGAATCTATTTAACGTTTGGAATACATATATAATAATTGTCATCGCAGCTTAATAATAGTCTAATTAAGAAATGAAACGTATAAGTACAATAATCCTGTGCACCAAAATATGTCCATCTTCAAAATGTATTTATCTTCCTATTGAATACCAAAATATGTCCATTTTCATGTTGAATACCAAAATATATCCATCTTGAATTCCAAAAATCTATATGCACCTTAAAAATATCCATATACACCTGTGAAAGTACAACGTCAAACTTAGTTGTTTACATATGGTGCTCGTGCAGTACAGAATACAGAGCATTAAAGGCAAACAAATAGTGATGAAAACAATCCCATATGCTGGAAAATCGTTAATAGTCCAAAGAAGAGATGCATAGAAAGTAAAGTTTTGGTGTTTAGAAGCATCATATGTTTCAACCCCCACTTCCCATAACTCTTTCAACTCCTCTATCATTGGCTGCAGATAAAGATCAATAGCATCACCAGGACTATCTGGTCCTGGAATTATCGTTGACAATATTATGTTCTCTTGTTTCATACACGACCAAGGTGGCAAGTTATATGGGACTACCATCACAGGCCAAATGCTATAAGGAGTACACATATAGCGAAGGGGTTGAAGCCATCAGATACAAGGCCAAGGTGAACATTACGAGGATCCAAGGCAAAATTTCTATTAGGTTCATCAAAATGCTTCCAAGCCTTAGAGTCAGCTGGATGCCTTATAACCCCATCCTTGTTCCACTTATCATTATGCCAAGTCATGTTGGTCGCTATCTTTGATGACATAAACAAACGCTGAAGCCTTGGCATAAGCAGGAAGTAGCGTAGCACCTTTAATGGAATTCTCTTTCCAGTAGATTTTGTCATGGGTTCACCACTATGCTTATCAAGCTTCCATCTAAAAGCATCACAAACCTTACACTTATCCAGTTCTTCATCTTCTTTCCAAAAGAGTATGTAATGATTGACACAAGCATCAATTTTCTTATAATATAATCCAAGATCTCGGATCAGTTTCTTTGCCTCATAATAAGATTTCGGCAGTAGTAAACCAAATGGAAGTAGTTCATCCTTTAAGAATTGCAACAGCATACTAAAAGAATCATTACTCCATCTTCCAAGGGTTTTCATATGCAACAACTTCATAACAGCCAACAGTTTTGAGCACTTAGAGCCTTCATATAATGGTTGCTCTAAGTCCCTAAAAAGTGTGTAAAATTTGTTCGCAATATCATTTGATTCTTCAAGATGGTCGAAAGAACTCGTATCCACATCGCCTCCTTCAAAAGCATTTGCAAAACACTCTGTTATTAATTCTAATATCTCAACATCACTTTGCATGCTATCATCCACAAAATCATCACCATCATTGGACTCTTTATTTGTCCCCTCAGACTCAGTGTCCGATTGAACTTCACCTACCCTTTCTCCGTGATGCTACTAAAAATTGTACCCTTGTATAATCCCATATGCTATTAGGTGATCTCTAACCACCCTTTCACTTTGAAAGGAAGAATTACAGCACCGTACACAAAGGCACTTGATTTCATCATTTTCACCCGTCCTCTTGAAGGCATATTTGATGAACCTATCCACACCAATTTCATATTCATCACCAAGACGTGCATCCTTACTTAAGTTCACCCAACTTTTACCTGGTGCCATTTTCTATGCTGACAAGAATACAAATAGTTAGAAGAACATAGAAATATTAATCCTGTAACTCAAAAATGAAGACATATAATGATGAAGTCCATAAAAGTATCTAGCACATATCAAAAATAGGAGAGACATAGATTGGCCTATATGGCCCACTTACATGATAAAAAATAATATTTTTTTAATCCTTACTTTGTGATAATAAGAAAGTACCACAACGATATGATTAATCAATAAAACCAAACAAAGTTAGCTAAATATGCGAGCAACAAGAAACTAACAGGACAAAAATAGCACAATAGCAACAATAAGGGTAGCATAACATAAAAAGATTTAGTAATTTAGGGGGAGGGGGTTGAACTATGTTCGAATGCACACAAACATAGACTTCACTAATCCTTGGTGACACAACAATGGTAGAGCAGTACAATAAATTATAAACAACCCATTTGTGTTAAAAAAGAAAGCCACTAGGAAGAGAAGATAGCATAAAAGAGAAAAGCAGAGCATAAGAATAACTACGTTAACATATTGAAGAAGGGATCTACAGATAACCACCCAGAACAAAAAACCAAAGACTTTTTGGGTTGAGACTAACTACAACCCATAAGAAAAACATTGTGTTTTTTGTGTGCATAGAGAGGGGAGGATAAAACTATCACGTAAATTTATTAATAAAATCATAATCATGACTCAAACTATAACTCCAAATCATAACCCTCACATTCAAACTGATGCTTGCAAATAAATTGAATATCACCATTGAACCATTGAAATCACATATCATACACAACTACCATGAGTTAAAGAAAAAGAAATAACTTGACAACGTTCAAAATTAACCTTATCATATGACACCATGAGCCGAAGATGTCACAAGCTTTTGTTGCTGAGATGTTGGAAAAAAGGCAACACCAACAATGGCGGGAGAAGGAGTTGATCTGTAAAAATACATAAACATGATTGCATAAACAACAAATCTCCACTGATAAAAACTTAACATTTTCATTAAAACTTAACAAATCTCCACTGATAAATACTTTAACTTTGTTGTATTGCGTGGATTTTTGGGCGACTAGTACTTTGTAATTTAGTATTTTACCAAGAAATATGCCACCAATTACTGCTTTCTGTTTGGGTTGTGACTTGTAAGTATATGGACAAGGGCATAAAGTGAGCTCATACCTTCTATAGATGTAAAGTCATTGAAATTTGAAATGTGAATTGTATGTGTGATATGCTGTGATAATATTAAGAGGTAGGCTGTACACAGTGTACAACATAGATGAGATTAGGCATGACTACAATGAAATTATTAGCTAAAATAAAAAGAGATTTAAAAATCAGGTTATTGGTTAACCAAAAATCAGAACCAAAATTTGGGTATCAGATTCGAATATGGTTCACTATTCTACAGAGCGTAAACCATGAACTCCACTATCTGAGACCGCCAAAAAGATACATGTGAATATATGATAAAAGATGGGCCTATACATATCTTATGCAGTACATTTTCACATATTTTAACATAAGTTTCAGTCACATTAGTTGTGAAGAGAGAGGGGGTTCCAGTCCTGCATATAGCCTAATTCTTTCGTATATAGCCCCTTATGAAATGTTATGAGACCCTCTTATAAAATTAAAGGGGCGTTCTCCCCCCCTTTCTTTTCCTTCCTAGGTGCATGACAATCCAAAGAAACACAAGCAATTAGCTAATTAGTTTGAGCCTAGATCTATAGACCCAAACCGTGATTTATACACATTAAAAGCAGAGAGCAAAGTATAAGAACCACTAAGTTGTAACCCTCAAATTATACTTTCATTATATTAATAAAATAAAAATCATAACTCAAATTATAACCACCAAACTGTAACCCTCAAATTCAAACTAATGCTTGTAAATCAAATCAATTTCAAAATTAATCCATTACATCACATAGTCGCTGAATCAGATGTTAAAGCTAAGGTTCTGATCAGGTAAAACATGTGTACGTCTCAATAATCAACCCAAAACAGGCGAACACTTATGTACAACTAAGCAAGATAAGTTCTTTCAAGCTATAAATCCAATGATGGTTATGTGAATAGATCAAACGACCCCAAAATGGGACTTTACCCCTAGGTAACCGTAAGTGATAAATCTGAAGGTTTTAAAAAGCGCCACCACCAGCAGTGAGAGGAAAAGCAAGAAGCCATATTCAGATCACATGCTAAACAAAGGGTTTTCTGTTTCTTTTACTTTAGCGACCAGCTTTTGGTTACTTTACTAAGCACAATTGCAATATAGAACTTTAAATAAATTATCACTTTGCTTCTAGTAGGACTAATGACAAGATACTAGGACCTGGATCATTGAACTCAAAGTATTGGCATGAATAAGAAAGATCTTAAGATTCCATATAATAGAGGAACTTTGTAAGTAGGAACCCATCCATACAACTATACAAGGAAAGCAGAATGAGCTAGAGAACATACCAATCACCAGGAAATCTTAGACAATGGATGGTGTTTGCTTTTCCCCCTTATCAGTTTGTCAACTAATAAACAGAACACAAATGGGATAAAACATAACTAACTAAAATAGTAAAACCAGCAGGTATATGAATGTTGACTTCTTTGAATAATGTCTTGGACTTACAAAAGTTTCCACACGAAGTAGGTACTCACTGTCGATTCCCACAAGGACAGAAGATTGGCTAGGAGGCTTTGATGATATGGCCTTGCTCATCCCGTAACCTCTCACATATCTTCACACAGAAAGATTCCCATAAGCAAAGCATATTATACAACTCTGATTTTTTAATTGAAGAAGACTAATTGGCAAAAAAAGCGGGAATGACTAACTGGTGAAGAAGCAGGAATTACACATAGAAAGATTAGCATTTAAAGGTAAACATCAAACAACAATCCGATCTAAAGCACAACCCCAAATTATCCGGAACCAGAAATGCAAAACCTTAACCTAAAATCCAGTAGAAATCCTACAAATCCTCACAGATGAAAACCCTAAAGTTGCCCTAATTATAGAACTAATTCAAGTTCAGGAGAAACAAAAACCAAATATCCAACTAATAAAGGATATTTGTATCAGAACAAGCCATAACAGTTTTGATTTGAACAGGGCCTCAATTTCTCTCTGAAACAAGACCTCATCGTTGTCAGATACCACTTCAAAACAGTAAGCAAACGAATTCAGTTATAGTTAAAACCAACATGTATAAAGAAGGAGGGGAGAAGAGAGACAGAGAATAGCCTCAATTTGCTTCAATGGAGTCACGAAGCTAAGAGAGAGAGAATCCCCATAAGAGAGCAGGGAGTAGCGATCGAATTTTCTGGTTCCAGGCAAAAGGGAAGCAAGTGCGTTTTAATTGAGCTTTATAAAAGCTATCTTAAATGGCGTCGTTTTGTATTGGGCAGGCGCGAAAATTACCCGGGAATTGTCCCGGTTCTTTTTCCCCCAAAAATTAGACATGACGCGACGAGGGTTGACCGAATGGCGACGAGGGTTGACCGAATGGTGATCGAATAGTCGCCTCATTGTTGTTCCCACTCGGTTTTACAACCTGTTTTCCGCCTCATCATTATTAATAAAGCTTTTACAACAAGAAAAGCGGATCGTTGCAATAGTTGGTTGTGATTATAGTCTTCTCTTGTAGTGTTTCCCATTGCATGGTTTTCTCAGCCAAGTTCTCTAGAAACTCTCAGGCAGCTGTAGGGCTCTTAGAAAGAAAACCACCCTGACACATGGACTCTACCATGGTCCTAGTCTGTTGGCCAAGTCCTTCATATACAATCTGAGACAAATGTGCTTGGTCTAAACAATGATGGGGACATTGAGCCAACAAAGTTTTGAATCTATGAAAATATTTCCAAAATGATTCCTTATCAAGTTGCACAAATTGATTGATTTCATTCTTTAGCTTAATAGTTTTGGCATTAGGGAAATACCTTCTTAAGAACAATCTTACAAAATCATTCCAAAAAGTAACATAATTAGCAGCCAAGCCATACATCCATCGTTTAGCAGAATCTTTCAAAGTAAAAGGAATCAATTTCATTCGCACAACATCAATGGGAATATTAGGGAAATGCAACATAGAATAAACTTCTTCGAATTCCCTTAAAAACAAATAAGCATCCTCTAATCCTGTGAATTTAGGGAGCATCTGTGTATAATGGGGTTTTAATTCAAAGGTCACATTTGGTGCAAGAACAGGCATAACAAAACATGATGGCAAAGCAGTTCTAAGAGGATAGAAAATATCCCTCAAAGTCCTCTCTTGTGCCATGTTCTCTAATTCAAGTTTTGGTTCAGATTCGAGTTCTATGTCAGGCTCAGGCTCACTCCCAATGAGTCTTTGATCTTCAGGGTCTCTAACCCAACTAGTCATAAAAAACCCACACCTTCACCAATAGAAATCTTATTTTTGGTTTTTCTTCCTTTTCTATTTTTTTGGATTTTGAATTTCCTATTTTTTCTCTTTTTTTTTCTTTGAGGCAGACATAAAATCAAAATTAAAAAACTTTTTAACCCTAAAAACTATTTACACACAAAAAGTAACCAAATCAAGATGGTTGATCAATTTTTGAACACAAATAAAACAATCTTTTAAAGCAAAATTCAAAATTTCAATGCAACCCCTTTTTATGGTTTTCGAGTTTTTCAAAAAATTTTTTTTTCAATCTTTAAGATTTTCCATTTTTTTGTGATTTTTGAAAGTTTTCAAAAATTTTTTTTTGAATTTTTACTTTTCTAATTTTTTTGGATTTTTGAATTTTTTTCACGAAATGTCTAAACTAAGTGCAACGATACCAAAACAAAGAAAGTAAGAATCGATACCAAGATAATGTTACAGAATGACCAAAACAAATCACTTAAACAAATCACAACTAATAAATCAAATTACAACTAATAACTAAATAGACAACACGAAGCAATGAATAAGAAAGGAGCTAAGAAAATAAAAATATGACCTAATCTCATGCTGCCGTCCTCGGCAACGGCGCCAAAAACTTGTAGGTAAATTTAGAGTTTAAATAAAAAGGGTCGCAGGTGTACATCTTTCGCTGTAGTACTTGAGGGTCGTGCCCTCGAGCATAACGGAAAAGATTTAGGTCACTTAGCACAAAATTAAACTAATCTAACATCATTCTAAATTAATTAAAATAATGAATAACTGAAATTAAAGCTCATAAACAAATCAAATTCTAAATGTTCCCTAAATATTGGCAAGTTATAATAACCTTCAAACTAGATGGACTAGCAAAACCAAGCTCGACCATGTTGAGGCAAGAAGTCTAACTAAAGTTGGTGCGCTAGTGTTGACAATTATGAAGCAACCAAAATCAACTATGAACCAAATGAATTAACTTTACTAAAATCAATCAAACTGAACTAAAATCAGCTAAAATTAGAGGACAATCGAAAACGGGAACATTCAACTAAATAAAGCATTCAACAAGCACATTTGTGGATAATCAGCACCAAAACTGAACTGAATACCATAATAGCAGGGGAGGGGATGAAGCAACAGAACCAGAGGAACAGAGTAGAATGCAAGCCACAGCCACAACCTAAACATGGCACACTCGAAATCCATCAAGCTTCAAAATAACGATTCAAAATCAGCAATTCAGAGCCGAGCTTCGAAATCTATCAGACTTCTTAACCAAATCTCAAGCAAAATCAGGGGAAGGGAAAGATAACTAAATCGAGTAATCTAAACCCAGAATCAATGCAATTCGAACCACAAATCGTCAAATAGAAATAGAAATTAACAAAGCTACAATAACTCACTAAAATTTGGAACTGAAAATCGTACCTAGAATTCGAAATCAAAACTGAAACCAAACTCTAAATTATGAAAACTAGAATCAAAAACAAAAAATACACTAAAATTAAACCTAAAAACTTGAAACTGAAACTTAATTAAAACCCAGAATTGCCTATAACTGAGATTAAACAGGCCTAAAGCAGAACAAGAAATTGAGTAGCAGGGAAGGTGGTTTTTCAAACCTAGCTTCAACTCAACTTTGATAGCCACCAAGGATATTACCACAACCACCATTAGCAGCCAAGAACACGGTTAGGCAAGGGAAGAGAAGAGCATGAACAGAACAGCGTCTCAGCCATGGTGAGTCCGAAGCATTGAAATCACAAACTTGCAACTAATTGAAGAAAACAACTCTCTATTCCATGAAATACAACCAAAAACGTGTTCAAGAGGCAAAATTACATGAACCGAAACCCAAAACTCTACCTAACTAAAAACCTAATCGTAAAAATTGAAGAAGAGCATCTGAATTTCAAGGCATAAATTAACAAAATTGAACTAAATTAAACCTAAAAAATGTCTAGCCTCCTCAATGGCGCCGCTAGCTTCTGATATATACCCAAATCCCTTTGCTCTTGGTCGTTGATTTCAAATGGTGTGGACGGTGGAGATGATGCAAGGTGGATGTTCATGAAGATGCTGTGCTATCCTGGTGGATGAGGATGGTGGACGCTAGTGTCGTGACAGTGAGGGTTCGAAGAGAGAGATAGAGGAGATGAGATAATGGTGAAGAAGATGGTGGTGGAGGGTCGAGTTTGTTTTTCTAGGAACCGAAGTCAAGAAGGAGAAGACAGAAAGTGAGAGGAGGAATAAGGGGGTGAGTTTTCAGCCGAGGTCATGTGCCCCGCATGCCTGGGGGGGAAGAATGCATCACGTGCCAGGCTCCCTCAGATGGGACAAGGATTGGGCCGGTTTATTTTGTGCTGACTTCCCTTTTTTTTCAATTTGGGCCAAACAACAAAATGGCTCTCTGGTTGTGTTCGAGTTAATTCGGTCCAATTTTTCATTCCCGGCATTTTGTCATCTTTTTTCCGTATTTCCTTGCATTTTTCTCCATTTATTCAAAACCTACAAAATAAAATAAAATCAAATAAAAACCTTAAAAATACGATTATAACGAGCATAAAACAGGCGTAAAAGTACCTCAAAAATGACACACTTTTGGCACGAACAAATACCCCCACACCAAGATTTTGTTCGTCCTCGAGTAAAATAACTATAGTAACTAAAAATGAAAAACAATGGAAAAGAAAATCCTAACTCACTGTCATAGGAATCATGGTTGCATTTAGTGTAAGCAACAAGCACTTTAAACCCCTCGATCTCCTAACTGGACGACTGAGGTCTCGTGAGGGTTCTTAGGTGAAATATCCACAAAAATTATTCCAAAAATAAAGAAAAATCTTTTTGGATTTTTTCTCAAAACTAACATGTATAGAATTTAGGAAAGATATGCACACATTCTAATCAGCTAAATCATCCATGTAGCCAAGTTATTAGCCCACATATAGGCATAATGCACACATCAAGGATCTTTAACCTCATGAATGACACAAAAGTACCAATGTTTCACCCCACTCTACATCAAAGTTGTGAACCCTAGTAGTGCTCGTGTGCAAGTGTATCATCATTTTAGGACTTAAGCTCACCTGAATCAACTCAATCCCACTTGACCAACACAATTACATTATTGACATAACAATATTGGAAGCAAGCTTTCCCAGTACCAATATTGTCTTAAAGGGTAACACCCAATAGCACGTGCCTCAAACGGTAACGCCCAGTAGCGCATGCCTCAAAGGGATACTTGTCATTCCAAATTTTATTTCTTCTTTTTTTTTCTTTTCTTTCTTTATTCACATTATCTTCATTCATCATTTTTTTCCAGAGTAATCGTGTTACAAGCAAGTGGGAGAATCATTTATGGAAGCCTAAGTCCTAAAGATAATAATGAAGGGATAAACGAGGAATGGATTACACATCTATAATGAATATTTGGAGTTAGAATTAGGGTTTAGAATGACACACTGAGGCTGGAGACCTATCATGTACATCCTGTTTATATACAAGCTAATAAATAAAGCACAGGGGATTCAAGCTAATCAGAAAAAGTACACATGTCCCCAAAAACAAAACCAAAATCTTTTTGGATTTTTTCAAAAATTTTTTTATAGAAAAATATGCACACATGGGTACCCCACCCCCACACCAAAACTTCACAGTGTCCTCATTGGGAGTGGAGTAGACACTAAAATCCCAAAAAGTAAAACCTAAAAAACTACTAAAAAAAACAAACAAACAAAAACCATAAGAAAAACAGTCAACTATACACAAGTAAATTGAAATAAAACAAAGAAAGAAGAAAAGAGAGAAAGAAGGAGAGAAAAGAAGAAGTTTCTGGAAAACCAAGTTGGGTGCTAAGTACACCCAAGCTATCTCAGGTCATATTCACCGATCATGGCTTGGGTCATGGAGTATGAGGCACTCCATATCTTCTTGGCTCGGTAGCTCCAGAAATGGTTTCAAACACTGGCCATTCACTTTGAACGTGGCAATAGTCTGAGGATCCTGAATTGCAACTGCACCATAGGGAAAAACATGTGAGACAACATAACGACCCGTCTAGTGGGACCTCAATTTCCCTAGAAATAGATGAAGCCTAGAGTCATACAAGTGTACTTTCATTCCCGAGGTAAATTTCTTTCTAAAAATTTGTCGATCATGAAACAACTTTGCCCTCTCTTTATACGATCGAGCACTCTCATAAGCCTCAGCTCTAATCTCATCGAGCTCACTCAGCTGCAGTCGTCTCTCTTCACCTGCCTGAGTCAAGTCATAGTTAAGCTTCCTAATGGCCCACCAAGCTTTATGCTCTATCTCTACAGGTAAATGGCAATGCTTACCATAAACTACCCTATAAGGTGACATACGTAGGGGATTCTTAAAAGCCATCCTGTATGCCCAAAAAGCATCTATCAACTTATCAGCCCAGCCTTTCGTATGCCTACTCACTGTCTTTTCCAATATCTGCTTAATTTGTCGATTGGACACTTCAACTTGGCCACTGGTTTGGGGATAGTAGGGAGTAGTAAGTCTGTGGGCTATAGAATACCTTCTCAGTAAGGCATCAAAAGATCTATTACTAAAATGGGTGCCCTGATCACTAATGATGGCTCGGGGCATACCAAATCGAGCAAAGATATTCTCCCTAAAAAATTTCACAACCACTTTAGCTTCATAAGTCCTAGAAGAGATGGCCTTAACCCATTGAGAAATATAATCCACAACTAACAAAATGTGCTCATTCCTAAAAGAGATTAGAAATGGTCCCATAAAATCAATGCCCCACACATCAAAAACCTCCATCACAATGATGGGGTTCAGTGGCATCATATCTTTCTTGCTTATCCTACCTAGCTACTGGCATCTAGGGTAACTCTTGCAATATTCAAGTACATCTTTAAACATAGTCGGCTAGTAAAAGCCGCATTGAAGAATCTTGGCTGCTGTCTTCCTATCACTAAAATGCCCACCACATGCCTGGTCAAGACAAAAAGAAAGGACATTTCTCACCTCATGGTCAGGTAAGCACCTCCTAAAAACTTGGTCAGAGCAGTATTTGAATAGATAGGGGTCATCCCAAACAAAGAACTTCACAAGTTGGAAGAATCTATCTTTGTCATTCTTAGTCCAACCCTTAAGGATCCTACCAGCAACTAAGTAATTTACAATATCTGCATACCAAGGATCGGGGTGAACAATATACAATTGCTCATCAGGGAAGCACTCAAAGATACTAGACTCACTCTTTTTATCACAGATGATCCTAGACAGATGTTCAGCTGCAAGGTTTTTGGAACCTTTCTTATCCTTGATTTCACAGTTAAATTCTTGCAGAAGCAAAATCCATCTTACAAGTCTAGCCCTAGCATCCTTCTTATAAAGAAGGTGCTTAAGGGCGGAGAGGTCAGAGTAAACAATCACATGTGACCCAATCAGGTAGAATCTAAACTTTTCAAAACCAAAGACTACAGCCAAAAATTCTTTTTCAGTAACAGTGTAACTCAACTGAGCATCATGCAATCTGTGACTAGCATAATAAATCACATGGGGTTTCCTATCAATGCGTTGTCCTAACACAACCCTAATAGTAAAATCAGATGCGTCACACATCAATTCAAAAGGTTCTCCCCGAATGGGAGGATGGAGAATAGGAGCAGAGGTTAGGGCCTTCTTAAGCTTAGAAAATGCCTCATGAGGAAAAATAAAATGGCACATCCTTAACTAACAGATTGGACAAAGGCTTTGCAATTTTACTGAAATCTTTAATAAAATGTCAATCAACGTTCGCATGTCTAAGGAAAGACTGCACCTCTTTCACACTAGTGGAAGGGTTGAAGATTAATGATCAGGTTAGCCTTAGCTTTATCTAGCTCAATTCCATCCTAGGAAATAACATAACCTAAGACTATACCTTTTTTTTCCATGAAATGACATTTCTCCCAATTCAAGGTCAAATTTTTCTTCCTACACCTTTCCAACACTTTTCTCATATTAGATAAGCAATCATCAAAAGAAGATCCAAACACAGAGAAATCATTAATGAAAATCGCCATGCATTACTCAACTAAATCTGAGAAAATAGAAATCATGCATCTTTGAAAGGTAGTTGGGGTATTACACAGTCTAATGGGCATTCTTCTAAAAGCATATGTTCCAAATGGACAAGTGCAAGGAGTCTTCTCTTGATCCTCAGGAGTAATAGAGATCTGGGTATAGCCGAAATATCCACCGAAAAAGCAATAGAAGGAATGTCTAGCTAACCCCTCTAGCATCTGGTTTAAGAAGGGAAGGGGAAAGTGGTCTTTTCTAGTGGCAGCATTCAATTTTCTATAATCTATACACATACGCCACCCAGATTAAACTCGAGTAGGGATTAGCTCGTTCTTATCATTCCTAATCACGGTAATATCGGTCTTCTTAGGCACGACTCGAATAGGACTAACTCACTCACTATGAGAAATAGGATAAATGATCCCATGATCTAACCATTTCAAAACCTCCTTCTTGACTACCTCCTATTGAGTGGGATTCAAACGCCTTTGATGATCACAGTAAGGCTTAGTATGGTCCCCTAAATGAATTCTATGTTGCACAATAAAAGTACTAATGCCCTTAATATCCCCTAAAGTCCATCCTGGAGCTTCCTTATTCTCTCTAAGTAAAGAAATTAGTTTGTTCTCTTGGTCCCGATCCAAATCAGAAGCAATAATGACAGGCAAAGATTCATAGGGTCCTAAGAATGTATACTTAAGAGAATTAGGAAGGGGTTTCAATTCAAGGGCAATAGGGGAAACAGATTTAGCAACAGATTCGAACATAGCAGTAAGCAAACAGTCAGTAGCAGAGCATAAGTCATCAAACTCAAACACATCATATTCAGACTGATCATCTATCAAAAACGACTCATACTCAGTAGCAAGTACATCGTCAAAAGCATCATCAAATGCAGAACCTCCTACCTAGTTAAGAGTAGAAAATTCCATATCATCAAATCCAAAAGGCTGTCTTTGCATGTTAAAGATATTCAATTCCACAGTCATGTTGTCAAAAGTCAGTCTCATCATACCATTCCTGCAGTTAATGAGGCCATTGGTAGTAGCCAAGAGAGGACGCCCTAGAATCACAAGAACCTGACGAGCTAAGTTGGACATGCTTGAGACTTTCATTGTCCTCAATGAAAAGGACATAGAGAAAGCCAACGGAAAGGTAGAACCAATAGTGGCTAGGGAAAAAAAAAAAGGGGGGGGGGGGGGGAAAGAAAAGCATCCTTTTTGTTTTTTCTTTTTTTTGTTTTGTTTTTTTTTCCCAAAAGCAGATAAATGCTTGGGGTGCCTCCCAAGAAGAGGCTATTTAAGGTCCTTATCTTGACCCTTACCTCCAAATAGTAGACGGTAACGATGCGGGAGGTGGCCTAGGATGGGTGTAGAAATGTAAAATAGGATCCTCTACCTCCCCAGGATGAGCAGAAGCGGTCGCGAACCGAATCGGGACAGCCGTAGAAACAGCAGAAGAACCTTCAAACAGTATGTGGAGTCCTCCATTTCCATCAAATATATCAACCCCAGGAACAGCATCGAAGGGGGAAATGGGGATAGGCTCCTCAGAAGGTGAGGTAAGGACAGGAGCTAAAGGCGGTGTGGGGGGAGAGAAACTGAAGTCCACCCACTCCCCACACAGTTTGAAGGATAGAGTGCCTGCCTGAACATCGATCACTGCCTCAGCAGTTGCAAGGAATGGGCAACCTAAGATGAGTGGGGTCGGAAAGTCCTCATCTATATCAAGAATAACAAAATCACAGGGGATGAGGAAATTGCCCACCTGGATTGGGACATCCTTGAGGCTGCCGACAGGCTGCCCAGTGGAGCAGTCCGCTAACTTAATAGTCATGCTGGTGGATGTGAGGTCCCATAATTGCAACTTCTTGCAGAGAGAGCGGCATGAGGCTCACGCTGGCATCCAGATCGCAAAGGGCTCTCTCAATCTGCGTATCCCCTATGCAGCATAGGATAGAGAAACTGCCAGGATCCTGTAGTTTCGATGGCGATCGCCTCTGTAAGAGCGAGCCGTAGGATCCGCTAATGGGGGCCATTGAAGCGTCTCTAGGTTCTTCCTTCTTGGACAAGAGCTCTCTCAAAAACTTCAAATGGGCGGGTGCATCCTTGAGAGCTTCTAGGAAGGGGCTACTGATATAGATTCGGCGCAGGGTCTCCAGGAATCGCACGAATCTAGGCTCAAGTTGGGATAGCTTGGACCATGCCAGGCGCTGAGGGAAAGGCACTGGGGGCTGGTAAGTGCGAGCGGGAGGTGGAGGCCTAGTCTCCCCAGCAAAACTCAGATTCTCTTTTCTCTTCTTCCCCACTGTTCCTGCAGAATCAGGAACTAGAACTGCCTCCTAGAGAACCATCACCGGGCTCTCCTCTAACCCCTCTCCCATCATGGAGATGGCATTGACGTGACCTCGAGGGTTAGTGTTGGGCTGGCTTGGGAGATGCCCCTGAGGTCAAGGCAGGTGGCTCACCTGTTGAGCGATCTGAGCGATCTGGGTATCTATTGTCTTCTGATAGGCAGCCATGGCATCGAGCCTGAAGGACAGTAAATTTACCAATTCATCAAGACTTTTATTGGTCTTGATCTAAGTCGCTATGAAGCGCTCCATGAGGCTCTCTGGATGTGATGTGGGTTGAGGATGTGGAGGGGGTAGAGGAGGGTAGGGAGCTCTATTGTGGAAATCAGGTGGCTGCATAGAACACTAGGGGTGAGGGTTGGGATTCTTGTAAGGAGGATTTGGGTGACTCTTCTAACCCTAGCTATAGTGTGGTGGTGGGTTATAATTGTGCAAAGCGTTGACGTGTTCAATGGTAGAGGGAGCATTATAACACTCAACAGAGGTATGTCCCTGTACACCACAGGTCTCACAGTATGCATATGCCCCCATTGATGGCCCCGCAGAAGTGATTGATGGGGTAGCCACTTTGTCCAGTCATTGTGTGAGGGCGTCTACCCTGCTTGCTATGACTGTCACAGCGTCCACCTCATGTCTTCCACCGCCCCTCCTGGGGGTGGCTCTTCACTCGACCAGTGAAAATTGTTAGAAGCCATCTCTTCTAACAATGCCTTCACCACTTCAATAGACTTGCCTATGAGAGCACCCCCTGCTGTGGCAACGACAGAAATCTTCAGTGACCGCTCTAACCCATTGTAGAAGGTTTGGATTGGGAGCCAGTCAGGAACTCCGTGGTAGGGGCATTGCCGCTGGAGGTCTTTAAACCTCTCCCAGGCCCCGTACAGGGACTCTTTATCCTGCTGAGTGAAGGAGGTGATGTCTATCCTCAGCTTGGCAGTCTTACCAGGTGGGAAGTATTTGCTGAGGAAAGCCTTTGAGAGAGCCTCCCAGGTGGTGAACGAGTTGGGCTCCTCATTCTGCAGCCAGTCGCTGGCTCTATCTCTCAGTGAGAATGGGAAGAGTCTCAGTCGAATCGCATCGGTGGTCACCCCATTGAGTTTGATGGTGTCACACTTCGCAAGGAATTTACGAAGGTGCACATTGGGGTTGTTCGAGGGGTGGCCACCGAACTAGTCCCGCTTCACGAAGGTGATGAGCACAAGACTGAGTTCGAAGTTGTTGGCTTGGACTGTCGGGTTCACAATAGACGATGTGATACTCGACGCTTGTGGTAGGACGTAGTCACGCAACGCCCTCTCGTCTTACCCTGCCATCACTACTTCTGCTTTCCTCCTCCTTCTTGCTTCTCTGCGATGCCTGCGTGCTACTGCTTCTATCTCAGGATCCAATGGGATAAGGTCTTGATCCCTTTGACTCCTCCTGCACATACAAAAGCAAACACTACCACAACGTAAACAGTTTCCAGTAAGAAAAAGAATTATACACCAAAATAAAAGAAAAAAGAAATGCCTAGTCTAGAGTACTCAAATCAGTTCTAATATGGGAAGGCACAAGTTCCCTGATAACGGCGCCAAAAACTTGTTCGGTTAAAAGAACCGCAAATGCACAGCGTAGCTGCAGCTAGCACACGGCAAGTATGGGTCGTATTCCACAGGGAACTTGGTTCCAATTACTAAAACTAATTAGATTACTCAATCTAGGCGATCACAATTGTTGATTGAGAATTAAACTAAGGGAAATTCTGACGACTAACTAATGAAATAAGCAGCAGAATGGAAAACACTTAGGTTGGAATTAATAGCACGACTATGCCAGTGAATCAATTATTAAACTCGCCAAATAAACCCAAGCATGCATTACGAGTGGATAGATTATCAGTTAAGCCTATCTCCTCCCTCTCTCAAGGGTCGAAGACTAATTCTATAACTATAGTCATCTATTCTCATGGGACTAAAAGTCGAAGGATTATAAGATTTACAATTTCAAATCCTAATTAGAATCTTAATTATTTTCATATTAAAACTCTAATTGTCTACTAAGCCCCACTAAGTAAAGGTTTGGTCTCTCAACATTCCCCTAAACTATAGCAAAAATGGATGAATACTCTTTCAAGCATTTTATCGAGCATGTGGTGTGCATAGTAGAAATCACAAATAAACAAGAGGAAAATAAGGACTACGGCTAATCCATGATTCAACAATACATAGATGGCGTTAATCCTAACCCAAGTTGGGAGATTTAGCCTACAATCATATTTTCAACAACAACCACAACATTCAATTTAATAACCATGACAAACCACAAAATAATCAAGAACAAGAGAGGAGAGAGAATTAAGAACCTGAAATTAATTGAATGAACTCAAGGTAGCATAAACTGATCCAATAGTGAAATCAAAAGTGAAAATAAAACTCTCTAGTGAACCTAAAAATCGCCTAAGAAAATGTCTGTGAAGAGAAAAACTAAATGAAAACTAAATCAGACCCAAAATAACCCCGAAGGAAAATATAAGTCGCGACGCGGAATAGGGGTGGCACCATCGTGCCCCGAGGCACATTGGCATCGTGCCACCAATCTGGTAAAAACCACCCAAAACCGGCAAAGCGGCACTAGCGTGCCACTTGGCACGGTCGTGCCAGGTGGCACAGCTAGGCCGTGCCACATGGCTGCCTCGGCCACTTGTACCCGTTTTCGTGGCTCAGTGGTACTACGTGTGTTCGATCCCATGGGACTTCCGTGCAACCCTTTTTCGCGGCTTAACTCGCCTCCTTGGCACTCCTTTCTGTTAGATGTTGTTCATCTTTCCATTTCTTCGACACAGTCCCTGAAAATATAGAAAGACGCTATATGAGTAAAAAGTATGCTAAAGAAGGCCGATTTGACCCTTCCTTAACACGATCGAACGTGAAAGCGCGGGAGAAAATGAGTCAAATAGGGGCTAAAAATGGGACAAAATAGAGGTTCCTCACCTCCTACTTTGACGCTGACTTCAGTGACTGCACTGAGGGTTTCAAACCGTAACCCTCAAGTCCTTATCTCATGTGGTCCCTTACTCATGCCCGCTAGTGGAGGCACCCTAAACTAGCGACCACCACCGAGCCTTGCCGTCACCGATGCCTTACCTCTGCCCTGGTCCTCTCTCTACTCGCTCTCTTGCTCTCGCTCGATCTTTCTCTCTCTCTTTCTCTCTCTCTCTCTCTCTCTCTCCCCCCCTTCACAAGGAAGAAGAAGTAAGGAGCAGGGCAAGAGTCATCTCTTCCTTTCTTTCACATCAACGCTCTACTCAACCCCCTAAACTTCCTTTTTCTTTTGTTTTAAAAGCTATTGAAAGAAAAAGAGGGTTAAGTGGTATGCTAAATCCTCAGCCTAATTTTGATTAACTTGCTAAATTCCCGCATTAACCTAATTTCTGGCTCAATCCTATATTCAAATAATTATGTAAAAATTAAGAAATTTTAAAACTAATTCAGATAGAACCATGCACTTAATTAACATGAAAATATTACTCGAATATGGCTAATATACAAAAATATCATTAATAAAATTATTAACCCAAATAGATAATTTGAAGCTAAAAACCCGGGCTATTACACTCTCCTCTCATGAAAAGAATTTCATTGTCAATATTCCCAAGTCCATGGTACAATGATAAACGAGATTCACATATACATGGTACAAAACCACACAGAGTCAACAAGATGATCTATAACCTCACTTTACATCCAAATATAATTTCAAATCAGAAAGAAAAGTTTGCGATATCCACCCTTTTCCTCACCAATCTCTTCAAGTATCTACTCACTCTATTAAGACGCCGAGGGAAAATTATGTAAAAGAGAGGCAAAGACATTGATAGGAGTAACAATGTCAAACTTCTATAAAATGAAGACTTTTAATCGTTTTTTATATATTTCAGAAATACTAATGTAGCTACCCATAATCCTTTGTTTATGTATCGATATGAATTGGCATCTAATGGCTTTTCAAGCATGGCAATCCAAACCAAACAAACTGGGGTTGTATACAGGCAATCAATTGATTTAAACTTATTCTGACGCATAAAATCAAATCACCTTTGTATTAGTCAGTTAACCTGGAAGCTTCTATAGCACAATTAAGTAATAAAGGTATCGTATAGCATTACGTAGCACCATATTGGTACAATGACATCTCATAGAATCAGTAACTCAGTGTCCCCATGTTCAGAAATCATAAGTAACATGAACCAGTCTAACATATATATGACAAGCAACTTATAAGAGGATGGTACATGTAATTATCAATTGACATGCAAGGAAACAACTTGGGAAAAGTTATATAACAAAAGTGTGGTTCGATGGGCAGCAAAGGTTTAGTAAAGGTTCATACATAAGTTGCTTAAAAGAGGTAAGAAAATTGGTTTCTTGGTTGGAATAGGTTTGGCGTACAATTCTTATGCCTAGCAATGCCTTTATATAACTTTACTATCATTCCATAAGAGTTGAACTGTCAAGGTAAGGTGGTTTTGCCTAGGCATTGCCAACCAGAAACTTGTAGTTTTCATTAGGGAGGAAGTCTATTGAGTATTTATTCAGAGACCTTAGGTTAATACCTCGACAATTACATTTAGCAAAGTGGAAGATTTCCAGCCTGAAGGCCTAGTTAAGAAGTCAAGTAGATGAGATAATCATGATATCTATACTAATAGAAAGACCTACCCTAGGGTCCCCATTTAGAACCGGTTAACTCTAAGTCGTAGATATATACAAATAAATAGTTATGCTCATGGACATGTAAACATTGATATTAGGTTCAAAGCATAGTAATGGTAATACAAAATGGTAGCTTGATGATCTAATGTCAAGGCATTCAGAATAGAGGTAGGGTCACGTACAATAATCATCATATAGTAAAATAGCAATGGCAATAAGCATAATGGCTAACTTATTACAACTCTCGAATTTCCTATGAAAACTACCATGGGGCACATGATACGTGTAGCTCAAAACATAGCACCAAATAGCTTAGTTATATCATGCCAATGTGTTCAGTTGGATCATACCAAAGATTATATTTCACACACTCATTCATAAGCCTTTTAGTCGATAATTCAATTATAAGCATGGGCACACTACTGTGCCATCCGATCAGGCATAGAACACAAGGGTAAGAATGTGTGAATGCAACTCCTATGTCACGACATCATGCATTAAATATATGTGTGTGTAGTTATCCACACTATAATGTGAGATAACAAATTCATGGAGTGCAAATAATGACTCAGAGATCATTCTAAGTAATGAATTGCATAAGTTAAATCATTTAACTAACCCAGCCACTTGTTTAACTAATATTAAACACAAGCAATCTAAGAAGTGTATTTACCATGTAATTCATTCATAAAACACATACATGATCACGCATACGAGTCTAACTAACTATATAAGCTTCCATAGACCTTATATTACATATAATGTTGTGGTTATGCTTTAAAACACACAGGTTAGCAGTAACATCCTATGAGAGGATGTTTAAATGAGTATACACGAGTGCAACCCTCATTTGCAACCTAGGATCAAAGGTATGCCTTGAGGCTTGTCTCAAGTTGTTAAGTATTAGCCATCAACAAGTTGACAATGGTTTAGGCATTAGAACAATGGCATTACTAACCTTATGGATATATGTCGATGCTTTACAACACATTTGTCTCATAAGGTGATTATAGAAGTCCGTGGAACTCATAGTATGGAAAGGAGGTTCTATCGTCTACTATAGGGCATCTTGGCTTTCTATACTTGGTGTTAGCACCTAAAAATGTACTAGTAAGGTACGGATCCTCATTCTAGGAGGTGACATAAGTAGTGTGACAATTCCAAAGTCTATCAGGTTCTTCCTTTTATTGCCTTTCTAGGTGTATTGGGAGTTAATATAAGTAGGACACCTCCAATCCCACAACAAGAATAACATCCTGTACGACAGTAAGTATAACACCTAGTTGATTGATGAGTAAGGTTAGTTTCATAATGGGAAGTAGGAGATACGTTCCATGTAAACAACAAGTCTAGATCATGAACACATGTAAGTAACAATGACAAGTACACGGGATGCTTGAAATAACACTTATGCAATAACCAACAAGACTCTGGTTATCATCTAAATTTGCATGCTTGCAAATGAAAACCTTACTTATTTTTCTTAAACAATGGAAAATTCACATAGGAGAGGTACGATTTAAAGAACTTTCAATCGTGTAAGGCAATCTTCTATCACTTGCTAGCAAATCATCATTAATAGATCTAGCAATGTATACATCCTGACATGTAGACACCCAAAAATATTTGGTTACACATAGAAATAGATGCTCAAATAATTAGACTTAAGCATTAATGTAGAATGAATGCAGGTCCTCACATGCAACAGCATGATCTAACTTAATAATTAGTAATATATTAAACTTTTTAAAATCTCTAGGTTTTGAAAAATGGGAATAGTTTAACTACCTCTAGCCCTCTCTCTACCAACCTTTAAGTACGTGTGCTCACTCCATTATAGGGCTCGAGGAGCAAATCATACTCTAGGGGTAAAGAATGAGCTTGGAGTTATGACATTTCTAATCTTTTGAGTTTAAAACCAAGCGTGCTTTAAATTTTTAATTAAATCATCAAAGGTGCGTACACAAAGGTAATCACCGATGGAGCCAACAAAATGCTAACTCTTGAGAATGCAAACCATTTACCTCTAATTTTGATAAATGGCTCACTTTTCAAGTCCATTGGTTTGTTCTAATCACACAACAATCAATCAATCAGATCAATTAGCACATCAAAACACATTGTAGCCAAAGCACGCCATATATTACATCATTATTCAAGATGTGTCTAGACCACTACACACAATGCAAGACTTAGATGGCAGCCTGTGGTCGTAAGACCTTGCTGTAATACCATCTGCAACACCCCTACCCCCTAGGGTAAGATATGTTAGCGATTTCTTAAATTTTGGAGAGAAGCAGACCAAGTTCCATCTAAAAACTGACCATAACCATGGCTTAAAGCCTTACATTAGGTACTTGTAACCACAAACACAAAGAATATATTCCATAAACTCGATAATTGCACACCAGAGACCATAACTCTAAGGGTCACATACCCAGAGTACATAATCCATAAGGCTAAGTAAAAGAAAGAAATAAAGATACAACTCAATGGATCACATAGCTGGAGCACTGGGGTTTATAACCTAACATAAAGATTAACTGTAACCGACTAAAGGACTTGCTATTTAGATGGTTGACCCACACGGCCTTCAGAGTGGCTTCTAGTCAATATATATTACATGAACTATAGCAATTAACTCACCTATGCTCAAGAACTTAAGAATACATAACATTACATTATTCAACTTGAGAATCTACGTGTATATACATGTAACGCCTTTTCCCAACGCAAAAGGGAGATTCCTACTCGATGTATGCAAACTAACTTCTGCTTGTCTTTTCAAGAACCTAGGGAAAAAGGGGAATAGAGAGGTGATGAGCTACCACAAGCTCAGTGAGTGATTCTCACCCCCAAGAAAACAAAACAGTTGTACGTTATACTATTAAGTAGCAATCACACACAACTTGGTATTTAATATCGCATAATAAACATTTAAGGTCCCCACATTCATCAATACCTCAATAACCTTTAGAATTCAAATGACATCCCTTCTCTTTTTCTTTTCCATGCACAAGAGCACTCCACTTACCCAACCTGTCGCTTTTGTAACTTAGCAGTGACAACCCCACATTACACTTACTTACATCACATAATACACACACAATACTTAATAACAAGCTACCTAATGCTAAAATCCAGGCATTGAGAATAGTAGTCCATTCAGTTCATACATAAGTACTAAACATCAAGAAGTTCAGTTAGAATTATCAACTAGAATTCTTTTCATAGGAAAATGGAATTAGTAAATAGGCAGGCAAGGATCTTCACTTGAACCACATTAAGCATTTGTAAAAGAAACAATTCTTTCACAAGGAAATCATTTGAATTTCCACGTAAGCTTTTATAAAGGACACATGCACATCTCTAAATACTTACACTAGCATAACCCTCAAATGAGGAGTTATCAACTCATACTAAGTAAGAAGGCATTTTTGGGCATTGGATTATAAGCTAATGCTCTATTCAAGTGAGCATTTATTCTCATCAGAATATTCTAAGATTCCCACTTCTAGGTCTACTCCCTAGCAATTAGGGTTCCCGCATATGGGGCCTGATCCCTAAACTTGTGTTCCACCGTTGTCAGGGTCCTCTAGGGTACCCACTTTTAGGTCTGCTCCCTGGAAACTCACTAGCACTATCCTCTTGGCCCAAAATAATTCAGATGCGTCTAATTTTAAACACGTATTGCATCAAATCTTCCATTAAATCACAACAATGGTATTTTCATTCTCAAGAAGGCTGAAATGTCTTCATAATATCTAGTCGACTTTTAAAAAGTATATAACTACTCATTTTGGCAAAGCATGCTTGTAAACGCATTAATAGCCAAATAACCATTCACGTTTTCAAAGAAGCTATATTAAAACTCGTTTTAAAAATCTACTAGTTTGCAATTTACTCATTATAAGTTTTACTTAAAGTACTCTTATTAAACAATGGTCTAACAGTCATTATTGACCACAAAACTCAGGGAACAAGCCACATCAAAGCAATTCTTATACACACTTGCCAATGCACGTCTTCAAGCACATTGCAAACATATCTATTCGTAATTCACATTGCTTTCCAACTTGATAGCTCACTTAAGTGATCTCTGGAAACAATCAAGGGATTATTAAACATTCGATTTACTTGTTTAAGTAATCAGAACGTGGCTTTAGTCTCTATAACAAACAAGCGACCCTTAAACTAATTACTCATGGAATCTAATCATCAAAAACCTCAATGTAAAAATGGTTGGGCAGGATTAAAGCGAACCAAGTGAGATTCAACCGAAACAACTCCTACTTCATAAATCATTCAGTATAAGAGCTTTAAATGCACAGGCAACCTAGAATAGCTAAGATTGCAACAATTTGGCATAGAACTTAGCCCATAGCATACACACATAACACACACACCCATGTGAATCAAAGGCTAACAAAACCATAACTTAATTTAGCAGCATGCTACAACCAGATTGTGGCAATTAACAAGCAATAACACAGCAATACACTTTGTTAATTCACGAACTTTTCACACAACCCGAACTCCCTCCTTACAGCACCATCCATGATAATCCTAAATTTCAACCCAAACAATCCATCTACTTCCTATAAGTACTTAGTTCATCATAGCACCAATCTAATTACCTAATCAAATCTTATGAACAATTCAGCATACATATTTGCAAATTAATAGTGATTTAGGGAATCAAGAACCACCGACCCTGAACCAAATCTAAACAACCGAAATCCTGGGCTAATTGGGCAAAT